>WBMW01005927.1:113930-160935 GCA_013396635.1 Penelope pileata
ATTATATTATATTATATTATATTACGTTACGTTACGTTACGTTACGTTACATTACATTACATTACATTACATTACATTACACACTATATTATACATTATATTATACATTATATATTATAAATTATATTATTTATTATGTATAAATAGAAAGGTACATACGGCTTTTGGAGAAAGCTAATGAGTCCAGAGTTTCTTTTGGCATTGGCCACCTATCATTTCTTCTTAATTTATAACCTTCGTTGATAGTTACAGTAGTGTATTTATCTAATTTAAACAACTGGCAGATATTATTATCTGAACTTTACAAAAAGTTTTAATGATCTTCCTCAGGGACTCAAGGATCTTTACTGTACTTTACACAAAGTTTGAGATTATTTATGTGCCAGAGGTGACTGATGTCAACATTTTATATAATGAAACATTATCAACTCCTCTAAAGGAGCAAACAGCTGACAAGAAGATATTTATGAAATTTGAGATATTAATAGCAGCTGAGACTGCAAAGTCAAAAACCATCCCTTAACATCCTAACTGAATGAATACTGAATAGAATATAGCTGAAATTTTGGCAAGCAATTAATAAAAAATTTGCAAAGAGCTGCAAATGGATATACCAATAAACACAGTCTGAAACATATTCACTGTCCCAAATATTTTTTCCTGCTGCTTGAAATAGCTGAAGGAATTTACAGACTGTGAGTCCCGCTGTCTGTGTGTCTTGCAGTAAGGCATTGCTATGGAGACAACAAATCATAGGGAACCCACCACTTTCTTGGTTATTTAATGAAAATGAATTTTCACTACGGGCTAGGGAGCATGCCCTGTTGGTTTGCTTTTACTGGTTTGAATGCAGATACTTTATTTTGGAATCTTTAATTGTACAGATATGGCCAGACTATGACAGTTGGCCTCAGTACCAAGTAACACTCCAGACTCTGCTTAGCAGTATTAAGGGAAAGAAAAACTAAACAAAACAAACTCAACACCTTCTTTTGGGACTGCATGGCTTCCCACTGGTGCAGTTTTGCTATGGACTTGCAGGCTGCCATGAGGGTTATTCATGCACAAATTTTTTGCATGTGTATATGTAGCAGTTTTTTTCTAGGACAATGTGATTCTTTTTCATTTTTCCTCAAGACAATGATCTTGAGTCTATCTAAATAGATTAATAATAGAGAATCTGGAGCTAGAGCTGCATGTAATACTAGATAATTAACTCAAAGTTAAATAATCATCCAGTCTGTTGGATGTATTGAACCTGCACAACTGGAGGACTAGGTGAATTACAGCAAAGATCACTATTCTCTCTTCCAGGACACCAATTCAATTTGTGGGGAGACATCATTGCAGCCTTCCAGTATTTAAAAGAGGATTATAAACAGGAGGGAAATCGACTTTTTACAAAGGTAGGCAGTGATAGGACAAGGGAGAATGGTTTTAAGCTGAAGGAGGGAAGGTTTAGATTGGGCATCAGGGGGAAATTCTTTACCGAGAGAGTGGTGAGGTGCTGGCACAGGCTGCCCAGAGAGGTTGTGGATGCCCCATCCCTGGACATGTTCAAGGCCAGGCTGGATATGGTTCTGGGCAAGCTGATCTAGTACCAGATCTGGAGGTAGGTGGCCCTGCCTGTGGCAGGGGGTTTGGAACCTGATGATCCTTGGGGTCCCTTCCAGCCCAACCATTCTATGATTCTATGATTCTATGACACAGTTGTCAGAAGCAGTTTTATTATGCAGTGTTTGTACTTTCAGTCTTAAATGATAGGAGTAAGGGGAGAAAAATTTCATCCTAATCCCTTTCAATCTGAATTAAATTCAGCATTTTGCCATTCAAACTCTTTCCTTATGCCTTTTTCCATATACCTTTTCCTCGACCATTGTGCAAGTCCAAATATCTTGGCATACTTCCAGCAGTTTGTCGACCAAACATCCAGTTCCACTAATATGCTCTCTGCTGACCATTCTTAATTTTCTGTGCAGTTTTATTACTGGCTTCACACTGTATATTAATTGGCAAAGGCTCAATACTTTGATAACTCCTTAATTTAGCTGGCTATAATGATGCCCCAGGGTGGTTCATTAAAAAATGTGTTAAATGTGTATTAACATGTATTAATAGATGTGTGAAAACTGGATGGCTTTGAGTAGGGACAGTAATGGGACTCATCCTTTTGCCCTTTCATGTCCAGTCCAAGACTTTAGATGCAGAAATTGAGTTTCATAGGGTGTTGAAACTGCTTGTGTACATGCCACCAGTACATAGACTTGCGTTGGCACAGGTACTGAGACATAACTAAAACTGCTGCCAGGCAGCTGCTCTTTTCACAGTTTCATGCATTTATGGACAAGAGTATCTGAGGAATTGGAGTGGGCATGGAAAACACAATGTATGCTCTGTCTCGGAAAATGCTCACAGACCAAGCAGAATAACTTATTTATTTCAAAACCTTATAGATCTTGTGTGGGAGAAACTGAACTCAGCCCAGAGGTTCACAGAATCACAGAATGGCTAAGGTTGGAAGGGATATCTCAATATCACTTAGGTCACTCACCCTTCTCAGAGCAGGACCATCTTGAATATGTTGCTCAGAGACCTATCCAGTCAACTTTGGAGAATATTTAAGGATATCCACAACTTCTCTGGGAAACCTTGTCCAGAGTTCAAACAGATTCATAGAAAAAAGTTTTTCTTGCTTTTTAATAGAATTTTCTGTATTTCAGTTTTTGCCCATCACCTCTTTTCCTGTCACTGGACACAAATGAACAATCTGGTTGTGTCTTGTTTACCCTTCCCACTCACCTGGTATTTACATGCATTGCTAAGATAGATCCACAACCCATGCTCTCCAGAAGTGAGAGACGGACACCAAGCAGAATATTCCTGGGCTGCTGATTTGGCAGCTGTTATCTGTGCAACTGAATGAAAATAGTGCTTTATTTTGTAGACTCTGTAAGTAGTCTGTACTCTACATGTATCTTTACTGAAAAACTTTATTAAGTACTGTTTCAGGCATCCTTGGGTATCCAAGATACACACAAGGAATTGACAGATGTAGTGAAAGAGCTGTGAGAGACCTCAGTCCTTCTGAAGAAGCAGTGGGAAGGCAAACAGAATAGACAACCCTGTCTAAAATGTCACTAGATGTTTACACGTGGGTGATTGAATCATCAGTGTGCCTATTAGAATAAAATGATCGCTAACATCATTTTGATTGTCTTTGTGTAGGTCAGTCTGTTATGAGAGATCCTGAACGACCAGAACTTTGTCCCACAGTTCAGTGTAATCCTAGTACTATGTGCTCCAAAAGCAGGATGTTTTGACTTACTTCAGAAGCTGCATTTGTATGTCACTAATTCAAATATATTTCCAGTAAAACAAAGAACCATTATCAAAAGAAAATCATAAACCTTTGCCCACAAAACCAATAATTTCTGTTGAGGCTTGAAGTTTCCCTGATTTCTTGGTCATGTCTTTTCAGTAGAAATGTGAACCTAAATAGCAGTTAAGAGGCTCGACGCTTCATTAGATTTGGCTTCTAGTGCCTATGTAGAAACAAAAGTATTTTTTAGCGAAATATAAATGAACATTCAGCCTCTCTAATGTAAGTGGGAGTTGTGTTGTTGAATATGTCCAAATATTACCATACATACTTCATTGATTCTTCTATTTCTGGGAGTTCAGTATACTCAAAGTTTTACAGATTTGGTGCCTCATTTTGCCTTGTCACTTACTTTATACAAACTCTCCATATGCAGTTTACATATAAAATATGGTGGAGGTGGATTTTTTCTTATTGTTTTTTGCTTTCCATCTTCTTGCATGTTGCATTGTCTATGAATTAGAAGCTACTTTTGTATATTGACAAGTATTTTGGCACTGTACTTCTGCAAATCTCGGTGGATTTTTCTTCTTTTTCTTTTAATGGAGTGAGTGGGAAAATTTACACACCAAAGTGAAGAGAGATGGGAGAGCCAACCTCTCATGTGATTATATTTAAAACATTGATGAACTTGCCACAGTTATATTTCCTCTGACTTTGGACAAGAGAGTATACAGAACTGATCAGAGGAATTCAGTACAGCACCAGGGAAATTGTATTTCCCAGAAGATTAAGTGGTAATATTAATTAGCGAGAGTTCATTTCATAGGGACAGAGGTGGAGGTTGGATAAGCTAAGTTCTAACATGGAAGAGCTGCCTTCCAAACCATTTCTTTTTTCACCTGAAATCTTTCTGAAGTTTCTGCCACTGCAGATTTGTCCTTGGTGTGTCATTGCCTAGAATTACTCATAAAGTCATATCTACAAGGACTGAAACAATACAGAAAGAAAGGTTGTCATTAGGTTCCTAAACAATTTTGAAACGTGATGTCTGGGAAACTGCTTAAAAATAATCTATTTTTGACTTTTTTTCAGCAAAACTTTTTAGATTCATTTATTTTGGAAAATTTGGCTAAATATCTAAGCTAGTGTTACATCAAACCCACAGAAGGATGCCAATTACATCTAAATACATATTTCCTGATTCTGATTGTTTCTTCCTGGAAAAGGCCAAACCATGTACCACAACATTCCAATCAAAATCTAGAGTGATAGTGCTGACAATTAATTCAGACTGTCGGCTGTAGTAGGACTTGGAATTAAATTGCTGTAAGCTTGCAAGGAGAAGGTTAAAGAACTAGTTTGAGAGTGTGGAGAGGTGGATTTGATTGCCTACACTGTCACAGTCTTTCTATGCAGTCGTGGAGACGGCACTTCTGAGAGTGTTCATCCCACCTGGACTTTTCCAACCTTAATGATTCTATGATTCTATGATTCAATTCTATGATTCTATGATTCAATTTATCTTGGCCACCTAAATATTAAGTACTCAAGGTTAACTAGTTTTCTAGATTCAGTTCAGTATCAATGGAGAAGGTCTAGGATTTCTGCCACATTTTCACTGTGAACGACTGAGAAAGCCTAATCTCTTATAAATCAGCTAATCTAGTTTGTATTCCTGTTTTAGGATAGAACAAATTGCCTTGCATTATATATTTCTGTTGATACACCATGAATAAAATCTGGTTAATAGATTTCAGATGAGATAAATGTTTAAAAGTCATAGTTATCTGGGACAATCTATGTATGGTTCTAACCTCTGTATAAAATGTTTTCTTTGCTGTAATATAGGAATAATATTATTGATGTTCCTTTGTTTTTATGTCTTATGTACCAGATAGAGTTCTAGGTATTGTAATGCATGAGTGGAGATTATCCAGAGATGGAAATTATTTTCAAGCACAAGACAAATTAGGATTAAATCAACATAGATTTTATTGCCGTGAAATGCTTGATCAAATGTGGTCATCATTTTCATAAACTCATGTAAAACAAGTAACTTGTATAGGAAATAGAAATATAAAAGCTTATGCTTTTCACCACTGAATTATAAATTAAGTTAGATTAAATGGAAAGAAAACAATAAGGAAAACAAAATACCAAATCCCTAAACCAATGAATAGGATGTTGTTGGTGACCAAGTGCGCACTCACATTTAAATACAATCACAACAGCTGCTGTACAGAACAGAATTAATAATACAAAATGAAGAAAAGTAAAGAATAGGAATAAAAAAAAAAATTAGACCTTTCCAAATGACCTTCACCTGGCAAAGGAAAATGACATTGTCTTCCTCTCTCCCCCATTTCCCACACAGCTATACACAGCTATACTTAAAGTCTTGTTGAAGCTGTAACAAGGGCAGAGGCAGATGATATTTTCATAGTAACATTTCCTGTATAATTATGCTTGTTGATTTTTCCTTGTGTTGCAGGCTTATGTCTTCTATTATCACTGTTTTTTTCTTGTCCATAAAAATGAAGATTAGAGCAGCAGAACTATGTCTCCAAAAGGTAAAGGAAAGAGAAATGACCTTGGAAATCACCAGCAGCCTTTTTGGATACTTAAGATATCTAAGACCAAAATTGCTTGTTGGTATTAGGAAACAAACCAAGAAAAACGCAGTTAGAGAAATTGGCTCTTAGGACACTAAAGCAGTCCCTCTTGAGCCTTGATGCAAAACTGAGTAGCAGCTGTACCACTGAGTCACATTCAAAGGAATAGATGAGCTGAGGAAATATTTACACAGAGGTCCAGGATTTGGAAGGACTATACATTGTGCCTGTTAGCAGATTTTTTTTGTTTTTGTTTTTGTTTTGTTTTTTAGGAAAAGTTAAAGAGAAGCTTCAAAGAGCAGATTCCTTGTTGATTTGGAGAGCTGAAGTCTTTTTCCAATGAATGTTGGAGTTTCTCTTTAAAAAAAACAAAAAGTAAATGAAAGGTTCAAATTCACTCCTTGTGCCAGTTCTCCAAGACAACAGAATGACACCTGGAAAGAATTAGGGTTTAGGATGGCAGCATGAAGGTCAGAACTCTTGACAGTCTTCAGTTGTAGGTTGCTGCTTTTCTGTGGTTTACTGTCCTTCACTGGCCATACAAATGCTGTACCAGTCCTCATCATCTGCATAAAACTCTCCCTTTGCTACACATCTCTGCCATTTAGTGACACTAATGGAGGTCTTTGTGAACAGAAATCCAAATCTGAGGGCAGAGTTTGGAGGTGAGAACATTACTGCTAGTTCTGTTAGCGACTTCCCTTCTAAACTTCGTCAATGCATGAGCTTTTTGTGCCACCTTACTTGCCCTATAAAGAAAGGCATGTGGTTATTCAGTGTGTTTACTTCATGATTATGTTGCTAATAAATCCAAGTAGCAATAGCCGATCTTTGTGACTCAACTGTACTACTTAATGTGTTTTGATATTCATGATGGGAAAAACACAATGTGTACAAAGCTGGGAAATAGCCTAAAGTACCACAGGAGCCAAATAGACATCTCTTGAGCTATGAAGCTAAGCATTTCTAGGTTTCAAAAATTGTAATAATTCATTGTTTTGGCCATGTAGGTCTGGACACTTTTTTGTACTTTAGTGTTTTTGACCAGATTGGAATAAATAATTCCATAATCTCTCAAAGGGAGAACTTCTTTTTGTCAGATTAGATTTATTTCAAAGTCAAAAGGCACAAATACACTTGAATTTGCTACCAGTGAGCACCCAATAACTTCAAACCATGCCTTTCCTTCGGGCTGATCTAGTTCATGAATGTGTTTTGAGACGGGAACATTTCCACATATACAAGGTCTTAGAAATGGGAAAAAAAGCAGACCAAACCAAACCAAAAAAACAAAACAACAACAAAAGAACCCCCACCCAAACAAAAACGATGAGAACAATGTGCATGTATGCGTGGCAAGTGGATGAGAAATTAGGCCGAGATTTTAACAGGAGCATGAGTGAATTCATCAATTAAAACCACACTGGAAGATCCAATTTTGAAAATCAAAGGCATTCTGACGTTAAACTGCTCTGATAGATAACTGAACAGAAGAGGGAGTAATGATCATTTTTTCTTTCAATAAAATTAAGTACAGATAAAAATAAATGACAGAGCCTGTGAATGTCAACAGACCTTGCAGTTAACTTTTAAAAAGGATTTTTTTTTTTTTAGTATGGTATAATGCTAATGGAAAAATAGGAAAAATGAAGATGTAAATACATGTAAATTCTTAATAGTAAGAATTGCTAGGAGTTCAATCACCTTGAATCAGATCTGTACTGAAACCTTCCCAAAAATCTGCAGAGGCCGTTAAGGCTAAAACTGGAAGTTCTGGGTCTTCAAGAGTAGTCAGGTTTGTTAATATTTATAGATCAAATGATAATCAATGTCAGAAAAAATAGTCTGCAGAGCAGAGGCTCATAATGATTATGCTGTAACAGAAGTTGCAACTCTTCAAATAAATTATCGTTGAGACCTTGGATCATATCCCAGGTAGGTGAATATTTCAGATAATTCTCTATACATATTATTTCCAATATCAGACATTTGAATATGGTTAAGACATTGCTTTCCCAACACTTTTACAGAATAATCTACACAGTCATTCCCCCTCCTCCAGAAAATTGATATTTTAGTGAAAAACTTGAAAAGGATTTTGAAATTTTTTTCTTCTTTTTTCCCTCCATCAAAACATAATTTGAATTTATTCATATCTTGAAGTAGAGGACCACAATTAAATTGATTTACAGTACATTTTCATGTGGCAAATCTGCATATGTGACTCAGTCAAAAATTTATTTTTTTTTCCCCTTTTGTCCCCTCTAGTTTGGACTATAGGAAAAGAAGAATGAGATTGCTTTCCATTTTTAATCAGTGGTTACCTACTTCCACACTCAAGTATTTCCTGTTCTAGAGTAGTTCCATAGTGTTTCTGTTGAAGACATCACTGAGGAACATTCATTTGATTTTAGCACTTTTGCAGAGGTGTTGGAGTGAAAAATTAATTCAGCAAAGTTTAAGTTCTGTTAGGTACTTTTAGCTGATTTTAGTGAGTTAAGGAGTTTGAGTCTCATGGAGATGCATCTATTTCCCTCAGTGCACAGAGAGAGCCTAGAAAAATATCACTAAAGTAGATACTTAAGTTGTATACTTGAACAAGGACAGATCTCAGCAAAATTATTAGCTTTAGCATTTTTTCTCACTTAGATGGTAACATCCTTACTCATCTCAGGAGGAACAACATCATGCTGTAAGTGTTCTGTTTCCTTCCATACATTTGAAAGGCAAGGCTGATCTAGTTAACTGTCTGGCTCCCTATGTCACAGCTGTAAATGCCCTTGGAGAGTTTGTATAGTCCCCAGGTTGATAAATCTAAAGCAGGTCATGAAAGATGCAAGGTGCCTTAACTAGCTCTAGAAAACTACAATGCACATAAGTACTTTTATCCCTTATATCTAGTTGAGAAAAAGACACGCTTCCAGGGCACTATTTTGAGATGAGATGAACTGTACACTATTAAGTACCTTTTTGTCTCCTCGGATTATATGAAGAGAGTGAGTAGTCCAATAGTAACCATGCACAGCGCAAAATGTCACCATTAAATTCCAGTTACTATCTGTGGAGAAAGATAAGATGCCCCCTCCTACCTGTCTTAGACACTTGGTGTGCATGTCAGGTGGCCACTCATACACCTCTAGTGCTGTCTTTTGGGGTCCTCCAGCTCCTCTTCCAGGAGTCCAGAGCTCTTATATATTTTGTGTCATTTCTGTCAAAACTCTGTGGCTGTCTTAGATACTGTAAAGCATCTCAAATGACTCCAAACACCTAAATGTTGACAATTATATTTCTTTTCTATAGTACAAAGAGATGAATTGCCTTTGGGAAGAAAAAATCTGGTTCTGTTGATTTTAGACAGAGTTTAGCTGGCCAGTATAACCCCACCCGACAACATCAATCCTTCCTAATTTTCTCAATATAGTGATATCAGAGATATAAGAAAAGGAGTGGAACGAAAGTCTCACTGAAGAATTCTGAATTTGGCTACAAAACTCCTCTGGACTCAAAGAGACTTGAGCTCAAACTGTGCCTCCAACGTTTTCTGTGTGAGGATGTATGCTGGGTAGTAAAATAATGTTTCAAAAGTACGTAGGTAAGGTTATTAACAACTTAACTTCTGTGGACCATGTCAATCTGACTTACATGTCATTTTGGTATTATTTTATATATAGATTTTTTATATGCGAGTGAATTCTGTTAGACCTCTGCACCTCAGCTGGAATTCTAAAGACAATAATGCTGCAGAAACAAGCTGATGGAGAAAAGAAAGCATCATAAAATGAAGGCAACACAAAAGGAGACTCTGATTGCCTGCATTGATCCTGTTGAATGGAGACCTAGGTATAGCAGACTGTAGTGTTGTGGGGCCAGGGGCTGAGAAGATAGAGGACAGAAGCCCGTGCTGTCTTTTTATCTGAAGTTCAGAGGCATCAGGGCTCTTAATGAAACTATCAAGGTGGGTTTTCTTCATTTAGTCTGCCATATTCTGCTCACAGGAGACACTTCAACTGCTGCTTGAATAGCCAGGACAGATTCCTAACAAGTTCTGACCTTCTTCCAGGGCAGCTTTATTGTACATTCCCATGTGGGGATATGTAGCCCCCAGCACCGAAGAGTTCATCTGTCCCACGGCCCATGGATTCCCCTCTTGCCAGGTTTCCATATTGTTTTCCCAATGGTGAGCGGATCAGGCATTTATGATGGATCAGAGGAAGCCCTTTCAATCCATCCAGCATGCAAGCAAAGCCAGTATGCTGGAACTGCGTGTCCCACAGCCGATGTGCTGGCCCTAACTGTGCTGCCAGAGAAGAAAGTGCTTCAAGTTAGCCTGTGACAAATTTCATGTGCCACCTCAGCCAAGTCCAGAAGTGCTTATAAAAAACAGTGTTAGTGTATCATTCAGAACAATCAAATACTACATGCACGAGAAGTAGTTTAGAGCAACATAAATTTAAAAAAAGTGACAATTTCATCACACAATTACTGTACACTGCTGTTCTTAGGGTTGAATACTTTCCTCTCTCACACTCTCTCTTTCTCTCTGTTTTAATCTTTCCCTTTTTTCTTTTCTTTTTTCTTTTTTTCTTTTTTTTTCTTTTCCCCCCCTTTTTTTGGATTTGGTCCACTGGAGATAAATCGCCCTCAATGATATATATATTTAAAAAAAATATCAGCAGCAAGACTCTCTTGAAATAGATTCTGTTTGATGTAGCTAGTCTGTCTTTTCTGTTTTGCCCTCTTTCACAGCAGCCTCTGAAGTTTTCCGTAGGGGGGCTTTCTCCGAGTTGGCGTGTCCTTGGCCAGATTCCGCCGCTCCTCCGTTTTTGTGCGATGTGTGCTTTTCCAAGTAGTTCAGCATTTCACTGAGAACAGTTTGGAAAGTGCTTAGGGCAGCACATATTGCAGGAGTTCCAAAACCATGAGTGATCAAACTATAAATGGAAAAGAGAGAAAGAAATACACACACACACATAAATATATATACACACGTACGTTGACGAGTTTAGAGTACACAGATTTTGCTATTGTGAAAATCAAGACTTACTCCCTAAACTATTTATTACCTGTGGGAGAAATGTGAAATAAAAGAGTAGAGCTGAAGAGCAGACTGCATACAGCTTCAAAGGTTGCTTTTGGTAGGAGCATCACTTCTGAAACACCACGGGACAGATCTGTGGCTGATGCAGATTGTTGATTTCAGAGCCAAGAGAGGATCCGTGCCCTAGGCTGTCCAGCATTGCTACTTTTCCAGTCTCAGAAGGTTTGGTTCCCCCTTTTCTTAGGTGTATGCAACCAAGTCTGTGTGGCTTATTTGCAGGTGAAACTTTTAAACAAGCTCTGACTATTCTGTGTGGAGGTATGTACGGATGCACACATGCTAGGAAATTAAGCAATGCCAAGGCACTTGGCACAGTTTGGTCATGTACATGCTGCTAAGGCCTCTGAGCATCCAACAGCATAAAAACCAAACTATCTTTTGGGAATAGCTCTTGGCCATTGCTGATACCCAAACAATGCTTAGGAAATGTTTCACCTAGAGCTAGTTTGGCCAGGCTAAATCCACAGTCTCTCCTAACAAGTTAGTAGTAAAAATAACCAAGTTCAAACACTCTTGCCCTGGTGGCACCGAATTTCCTAGTATAGAAAATTATAGGATATCTACCCTATTGCACTTTTCTTTAAAATAAGGTGTTTTCTCAACACTGAATTTGTTCATCTCGTTTTACTGCACTGCAAACCATCTGAATTTTTGTGGTGCTCCTCACTTAACAGTTGCTGAAATGATGCAGTATTAGAGTTGCCAGGCAGACTTATAGTAAATAAATCCAATCCAAGTTTAAAGGCACATTTCAGTGCACGTATAGGTATGTACTGCTTCTGGACATCCAGCCTGGCTTCTATCTGCAGATATAGAAACACACATTTTCCACAGTCTCTGTGTCAGATACCAGCTCTGCAAGGATTTAAGCTATCTAAAGATGTCAGAAATGGCACCCGAGATCACCTTTCAGGCCATTGGCTCTAGTCCTGTTTGCCTAAATGCTATGTACAGTGTAAATTCACATAAGGCCCAGGGCATCTCAGCTGGTACTAGACACCTTAATATGAGCAACCAAATTCTTTTCACTGAATCATTTTGACAAGTTCTAGGTGGAAAAATGTGAACAGAAACAGCAGTAAAAACCAAACCAACCAAACATAATCCTTACAGATGTCTATCTTTCATTTAAAAACATAAGCAGAAAACTATTTCAAAAGCTGAAATATAATTGAAGTTTTTAAAATACTTATTTCAGACATCCCAGTTCTGCTCAGGGAAGAAGAAGACAAGGAGAGGACAGGAAGCTGATCTTTGAGTCTGCAGATATTTTTCAGAAATCAATACTTTATATTGGCTTGGGTAAGGGAGAAAAATCACATTACAGTGACTCTTACAAAACAATAACTACTTCATCCTATGCTAGTTAAGATCTTGTCCCTGTGGTAACTGTGGGTGTCTGAGGCAGTAAACTTTGATTTAATGCACAGAGCCACGCATAGGTCAGAAATAGGAACATTTCACTTCAGTGAGAATTCCTCTCTGCATTTTGGCTTCTCAGTCTTTCCAGCTGTTATAGAAAACAGTGAAAAAAATAGCGGTCCAGGGAAAAGAGGTTATACAGGACATGGACAATTGCCAGGATGTTGGACATCTCAAAAATGAACATGGGAAAGACTCAAAGATGTCTTTCAGGGTGATCTTTCTGTCTCTGCTGGACGTGGGAACCTTGTTTTCTAGGAATGCCAGTATCCCAAGAAAGATACCAAACTTAAGGGGGTCCTAACCAGATTGAGAGCTCAGTGTGGAAATATCTCTCCATTTCAGATTGGGAGCTGCCCAGTCTTTAAAGAAAGGTCTCCCAAAAGCCATTAACAAATAATCCACTTCTGGAATGTTTATCCACCAGTCTCCCAGACACTTTTCAAAGTAGGAAATTATGTTTATCCCCAGTTAGTAATGGGAGGAAAATCATAATTAAATATTTACAAGGACTAATTTGCAGGCATCAATTAATGATACTACATGACTCTTGAAGCTTGGACTTACAGTAATATCTGAATCTTTTCAGTATAACATCAAAAAAGTTAAAAATACCTGGATTTAAGTTATTTATTTATTTATTTATTTTTGAGAGATGTCTGGCATACCAAGAAAAAGAAATCATTGTAATTGTTTTCTCTATTTAATACTTGCCAGCCCTAACACACATATAAGAGTATTTTTGACTCTTTCAAGTCCAATATTTAAGGGTCAGGTGATTTCAAGATTTTGTGTTGGAATTTATCTACATTCCTATCCTTCTTAAGTCCAGAGAAATGAAAATGTGAGGGAGCTAACATTAACAGAAAGCAAGAAAAATGAAGTGCAGATGTTTCAGTACTAGTTATAATATCTCATGATTTTTGCATTGCTTGTGTGATCTTCTGAGCCATGTTTTGGGGAACTGACTAAACTGAGAGATTTATAAAATATTTATGAACTTGTGTGCAAAAGAAGCAAGTTTATCTATTCTAAGAGTACCTGCAATCATTCATTTCTAGTAGACAGAAATAGTAAGTTTAACAAAGGATTGAATAGAAAACATTTCTCCCGGCCTTTTTGTGTTTGAACATTTCCACTCTTGAGCAAAAGAAATAGTACTGTGTTAATATAATAGCTCAATACACCCTGATGAGTGACGTGGGAATACTACAGTGAAAACTTACAGAGATTGGCTTAGGAAAAATCCATAGGGCTAAGAATGAGGGTAGAAAATGTTCTCAAATGATGAACAAGGCTGTAGAAAACACCAGAATGGGACAAAATCCAAAATATAGGTGTGTAAGCAAAGGCATCAACTTGCAGCTGTATCCATCAACAGTGCCTGAATGCCCACTACAATAAAATGGACTTAATTCAGTTTTCTACCTGTAAGAGTCTTCATTGATTTGAGATGCCCTATGGCACCTGAGACATCAGCACCGAACTGGTAGACAAGATGTGGAATTTCGTCAAGTTCACCTTGTTTCTAGGCGTTCTGAGGCCAGGCAGGTTACCTTTGTGCATCTTTTCACATTGGTACTAGATGCCAATGTTTAAGAAACTGAATTGAGCTCTGGGGCTTTACTCAATACCATCAGAGGTGTCTGAAGTATATCACACGAAAAGGAGATGACCCCTTTACGAGAACCTACCCTATTTTTCTAACTACACCATGAGGCTGAATGAGAGCATGTGTTTGGTGCCATTTCAGATGCCTTATGGTAACAAGATATTTGTGTCAAATGAGAAGGCGATGCAGAGCTCTAACAGAATAATAGCATGCTTTTAAAGAAGCAGTGGACTGATGATATACCTTGTAATATCTGAAAAGATGTTGCATGGTAATGTTTGCTAAGCTCTATCTTTCTGTAGGTAGTCAAGTCACTTGTCTACATGGGAATCTTACACACACATCTGATGTGGAGACACCTTGATATTGGTATTTCATTCTGAGCAGAATCTTGAAATTCTTGTCTGAAAACTAATGCTTATAGGAAAAGCATTTTGTGGGATGAGTTATGGCTCTATCTCCTTTACAGATTTGCTTTATAGTGTCTTGCATACCACAGATAATAACAATAATAATAATAAAGCAGATTTTTTTCAAGATAACTTTGTATTTATTATTAACACAAATCAACAAAAACCCAACAACCTTGAAATAGCACTGAATTCTAATGACTAGTTTTCATTCTTGTTGAATGCCTTCTTCTCCGTAGATGGAGACACTCAAAACCTACTAAATTTCCCATGGTACTTGTTGAAAGAAACCATTCTATGGAAAACGTCTGACCACCTGTCCATGCTATACTCCTGTGAGGGTGTATTTTTTTAGTCCCACTTTATGTAATGAGAATAAAAAGTTAAAGAGATACTATCTTCTATTTTATCTTACATTTTTATCAGTAATTCCCACTACTCTAATTTTGGTGAGCTTTGTTTATCTGCAAGTCTTTGAAAAATCTAAGAAAGTTGGATAATTTCCCTTGCTGATGAAAGCAAGTTTCAAGCTAGGGAGAAATTCTGATTTTACATTTAAATCCAAGGCATAACAGACAGGAGAATAATGGCAAAGCATTAAAAAGTGTTCCCTGAAAGTCATATTTAATTGTGTGATTTTTAGAATGATTGAGCTCCCACTAAAGTCAGTTCATTTTTGGTGTGCTTCACACCTACAAAGAGAATTGCTTTCATTGTAAAACTTTCATTTGGGTTTAAGATCCTAAAATTAAACACAAAGGTTTCATAATGGAATCATCTGGGTATTCTAGCTTTCTAGTACATTTCTCTGTGACTCCTACAAGCAAAAACTTTACTGCTCTAAAAGATGAGGCTAAAATCTCTGATTTTGATGCTGTTCATGGAAAGATACATAAAGAAGACAATAAATAGTGGGCCACATATTATAAATCCTTATGCTTAAGGACATCCAGACCTGCCTGTAATCCTGCCTGGTGCTATAATGCAATTGTGTCTGCTCATGTTTTAAAGATGGCCCTACTTAAAAATGAAAAGATCCAACTCTGCCTGAAGGCTTGGATTCTCGTTTGGCAACTACCTCAAGGACTCCTCCATACCCTAGGCTGGTGAAACTTCGACATGTGGAAAAAGAAACAGATTCCCTCTCTGTGGGGGGGAAAGAGGCCATCTGCACTGAATGTTTACACTCTCATTTAAAATAAATAAATACTTTAATAATGATAATGAAAAAGCAAGCTTGAACTCATTGTTTGGCGTTTTCCAGAATTTTGAATGTGAAGACCGCTTCAAATTTGACAGCACATGCAGATAACAAATAATGAAATCTGATAAGATTTTGGATGGCTGTAAAGAAAATGGAAGAAGATTCAAATCTTGTTACTGATGCAAGAAACTTCCTAAATTAGAGGTGCATCTACTGACTTTCAGAAGCCTATTGCAAGGTCTTCCTTGTGAAGGTTGCCTGGAGAATTAAATTGTGATAACTGTACTTCAGAAGGTCAGTGATCCTAACTACGACATGAGTTAGACTGATTGTCAAGATGAACCCTGGAATATGACCTATATACACTACAGGGAAAAACAGTCTATTGGATCAGAGTGGAAAATACCATATACAAAAGCTGCCTTGCAAAGCAGCCTCTCATGCATGCTTTCTATTCATAACCAAACAAGTGTATTAAGGACATGCTCTCCTAACCAGATGGTCCTCCTTTTACTGCATTTAAAAGCAAAGAAGAAAGTAAGATGGTAGTGCTAAAGCTGATGCCCTCTATTCCCAAAGTATCCTATTTCAGCTCTGTGGATTCTGGACTTCAGGGATGATTTTCTACGTTAGGAGAATTACCCAGGGTATGTTCAGAAATATCCAAGACTGTGTCTATAGAATGTTTCCAAGCAACAATCCAAAGATTAAGCCATACAACTATGGTACAGATGGCACTTGTAGAAGCTCTTGGATGTTTGTGAATAAATGTTTCCAGCACAGCATATTATAGCTCCCCAATTAAACTATAGATAACCCCATGACTCGCTGGTTTTCAGTGAGAAAAAAAAGTATATAAGCTTCTGCATTGTGAATGAAGAGTGGCCTTACCGATCATCACTACCTGGGGAGCCAAATACACCAGTGAGATCATAGAGAGATTCAAGATGACTAGGTAATTTGAGGAGAAAGACTAACAGCTAAGCATTATAAATGTGCTGATGTCAAAGCAACATTGTATCCCAGTAATTTTAGGAATGGACAGATAACAATCCTTTTCCTGGAAATCAGGAGAAATCTTAAGTGCTGAACTAAAAAAATGTCTAGCTGCCACACCTTTTCATCTTTAATAAATGCACATTTGTCCTTTCCTCAGTAAGCAAGGAACTTGTTAATGAAGAGGAAAAAGAAAATAAAACAGATTCTCATCAGATCTCTCAACTCCATAAATCATGACTTTAAATGAACATAGAATCATCTGCATTGGAACAGATCTTCAAGATCATCCACTTCGGCCATCAACCTAACCTATTGAGTCCCATCACTAAGCCACGTCCCTTAGTGCCACACCTAACAACTCTTAAAGACCTCCAGGGGTGGAGACTCCACCACTCCTCTGAGCAGCCTGCTCCGATATTTGATCACCCTCTTTGTGAAGAAGTATTTTAAGACTTGTGATAATCATAAAGTCAAATAATTTGTCCATCTTAATAATTAATCCTCTGCACACAAACATGTCCCAATCCTTTCAAAAGGATTTTGGTTATTAGCAGAAGAGGAGGAGATGACAACATCCCTGCTATGCAAAGATTGAAGACAGAATCCCTGGAAAAGAGAACGTAGGGAAAAATACTAGAGGAAGGAACCTAATGCCTTTGGCGAACGTAAATCCAAGTAAAGGAAAGAACAAAATGAAAAAGAAAGGAACAATGTGCTGATTGCTAATACTTCAGCTCTAGGAACCAGTGCAGTCCTTCTCAACTAGTTGAAATGAAAGTCAGATTGAGAGATCATGGAAATCAGGGAACTCTAGAGGGCACCAAAGCTATTTCATGACAGAGTCTCACACTAAGTTCCTTCCACTCCGTGCATTCAAACAGAAGGCTGCTACTGCTAATAGAGATGACTGGAATTATGACAGCAGCTGCCCTACCTCCTGATAGAAAAAGAAGTGTGAGAAAGAGAGATAAGTATAAAGGGGTGTGTATGCGTAACTGTAAATGCAACCCAGCAGAAAGAATTTGGTCTTAGCTCTTTTTTACAATTTAAAAAATGGTCCAAGCTTCAAAACCTATTTCATTGCTCTCTTTTATGCTTCAGAAAGAAAGATGTTACTTCCTCACTGTTCCCAGTATTTGAGCCTCTGTTTTTTCACCTGTCGCCTTTGGTGTCACCTTGTCAGTGTGATACCAGGCACTCACAGGAGGCTGACAGCTCCAGGCTCAGAGACTAACTAAACGACAAAACTCTTGTCTCAAATAGTTTCACAGAAAAAGTGTTTCATATCAACTGGATGACTAGGCAAAGCACAGAATAATTTGTTAGAATGATGATTGCCTTTATTTTCTAGCTTTAGTATTCTGAGCCTATTATTTTTGTCGGTTTATATAAGGTTTCTGCACAGAAAGAAGTGTCACTTGCAAGAAAGTAGTTTTCCCTTTGCTATTTTGCTGTTTTAATCTTTTATATATAAAATAGATGATCTGGATTTGATTTTGCACCATGATGAAATGTAACCTTAAAGTTGAAGGAACAAATTTGACTTTTGTAACCAGTAGGTATTCATCTTTCCCAATGTAATGGATGACATCACTAGTTTTCCATCCACTGCAAGTTCTTGTAGATGCAGGTGACCCAAAAGCAGATGCAGAAGTTATGTTGAAACCTAATTTTATAAGTGGAGAAAGTAAGGCGAAGAGGCTGATTAATGAGATCAGAGAACCTGTACATGTGGAAGCCAAGAAACATATACAATTCTCTTGAGTATAATCTCAGCAAATATT
This sequence comes from Penelope pileata, assembly GCA_013396635.1. NCBI lineage: Eukaryota > Metazoa > Chordata > Aves > Galliformes > Cracidae > Penelope > Penelope pileata. The sequence goes on from WBMW01005927.1 coordinate 132,394, forward strand.
CTCTTTGTAAGCTTTTTGTGTCACATTTTTTGGCTTCTCAACACAGAATGTGACTCATTTTTGGTGATTATTTTTCATTAGATTTTTAGGAGCTAAAAAATACTTAATAAAGCATTAATTCTTCTAATATCATCTAGATAATGAGACCACTCATTTCTAAGAATGTGCGTCTGCTTACACAGTTAATAGAAATACTCCTTAATTTAATAAAGCATACCTTTTCAAAAACCCACTCTTATTTTCGCTGCAGGATTAAGTGGTCACAGGCAGACGGGAAAGCTGTTCTGAAGCAAGGGCAGGTTATGAATGCAAACACAAGAAGACACAAGTCAATGTGACTCCTAACTTTTAGTTGGTTTGTAAGGATATCCTAAATTCTTATCCTTAGATTGGAGGCTGCTTTGATGCTTTATCAACAAACTTAAATATGAAATGGATAAAGCAGGATCCTAGATTCAGAATTCTAGCTTAGTGCAGAAGTCATTACATTAGATAAACATATTCATGGGCTTAAATTCTCAGTCCAGTCTTAAATTTTCCTCTGCAAAAGGGCAGATCTTTAAAACGAGGAATGGAAAGTAAGCACTCAGGCTCAGCCATGCAACTAGAGACGCTGTGGGACATCCCAAGTGTCTGTAAGGTTGGTAGAACTGAGGGAAAGGCAGAGGTTTGTGAGGCAGGACGTCCTTTTACAGCTAAAATGACTCTAGATCCGCAGACCTAGACAAGTGAATGACTCCAAAGTACTTAAACTGGAGCTAGAGTATACCTTTAGACACCTATACCTGTGCTAGTGAGGTGGAGAGTGTCCAGGCTTCTCCTCTGGTTGTGAGAGATTTATCACAGTGAGGTCTCATCTCCGTTATTCAAGTATTTTAAACTGCAAAGTAGTGATAACATCTAAGATTCCAGCTGGGAACATCCCCTTGACTGGGATAAGGCTAACCTGCACCATATGGTCTCTGAGTGTGTATCTCAGAGCTGGTGTGCCTCCAAGCAGGCTTATGTCTTTATTTGCTGTAGTTCTGTTTGCCCTGGTTCACCATTTCCAAGCTTTTCTAAAGTGACTTGTTCTCAAAGCCTTACATATGTGTTTTGTTTTAATCCATCTTTTTGTTTTCTCTAACTATTCCAACTCCTATTTTTCCTCCCATCACCCTGGATAATTGAGAGCTGTCTCTCAGTTTCACTGAGTGTGCAGCAAGGCTCTTTTACCTGTTCTGAATCCAAAGACAGCCAATTTACAATGCTAGAGAGATTTGTATAACCTTGCTGTCTCAAAAAGATAAAGAAAGATGAAATCTCAGCTTTGCTGACATCAGTGGGATTTGAAAACAGTTTTAGTTCCAGGATAAATTAAAATCTCAGCTTTTCCCCCTTGCACACACAGATATATGCATACGTACACAAATGCTTTACTTGATTCTGTGGGGTTTTTGGAAGAAGAAACTCTGAATTATAAGCAATAGATCGTTTTAAAATAAATGAAGCTTTATTTAAATATTTTTTCCTTTCTTCCCCTCACATTTATTTGTTCTCACTCACACTCTATTACCTTCCTCTACCTTTCCTGATGCTCACTCCATTTTGAAAGCAAAGGACTGGAGAAATGGGTTTCTCTTTTTAAAGCTGTAGAACTTTGCTCTCTGCTGTCACGGACTCATAAATGCATTTACACAGATCAGCCTTTAGAGGACAACAAAGAGACACTCATCTATCTGGACAAAAAATCTCAGTACTTAATAATGGAATTGGATTTTTCAGTTTTCTTGTTTGCCTCATGGCTTAATGCTAATTCTGTCTTTTGTCATGGTTTTGAGGCTAGACACAACCCGTAGGATTATTCCACTTGCTCCTCTGCATTTATCAAATTGGAATCAAAGAAGAGTTCAAGGACTGCATGAGTAGCCCTACAGCACATCACCTCTTCCTGAGCCCACATTTATGTATATGCTTAGAAATCTGTGCTGCCTCAGTATTTTGCCTGTGAGGTAAGTGACTTATCATCCAGCCCTGCCAAGGTTGGACTTCTTTAAGCCTTAGAATGTTATTTATAGTGCAAGTGAGGCACTAAGCTGGGCTATAATAAGGATTATTTCTTCCCTGAATTCTTAGGCTATATATATATTACTAATATATATAGCATATCTATTACTATAATATATATATCAGTAATAATTATATGTATTAGAAACATACATGTGCCACTGTGACAAGGAATAGTTTGGTACAATGCTAGTTAGATTAGGCAACAAAAACCAAGAGATCCTGCTGAAAAGCAGTGCAAGTGGCCAATACGTATCTGCGTCCCAGGAATTTTTTATTAATATCAATATAACATCTCTGCAGTAAGAGAATTCAAAATGCATGGAAAAGGCAAAAGTATTGAATAAAGCATAAATAACATGACCTTGACATTGGTAATGCAAAATAATTTCTGGCATGAATGTGGAGGTCTGCAGAATCGTTTTTTCATGGTCAAACAGCACTGGGAAATTATTCTTTCTGCAGCCTTGAGTTTTCTGTATTCAGGTCAGATAGGAATCTTAGAGCAACTGCACAAACATGCTTGTAGCAGGGGTGTAGATGAGCCTCTATTTTTTTGTGTATTTGGTAAAGTTGTGCAAAACTCAGCAGTTTTCAGGCTCACTGGCAGCTTCTTTGAAGATTTCCCCTGTTCTAAGATTTTTATGAACTTTGAGTTTGGAGTTTGAGCAAACCCAGCATTTCTGAGCCCTTCGTGGGTACTGTCCTGTTCTTCAGGTGAGACACATACTTAAAGATCTTGAAGAGCTGGGACTTGGAGAAAAATTTCACAGGAAAGTGTGAGCTTGAAGATATAAAACAGATATTGCTTGTATCTGACCTATGGTAGTCTGTGAATCTTAGTTTTAATTATTAATATTGAGCAAGTAACATTGCAAGCAAATGGAGAACATAATTCCACACTTATTGTCTGTAGAGTAACCCATTCCCAAATAAAACTTTCTTTTACCATAAGGTAATAGATTCTGGAATCTGGTAGGTATCAGATTTTATAGTCCTTTATAAAATTTTTCATCATCTTAAAAATTGTTCTGATAACATGGATTTATGTGGTTCCTCTATTTTGTTTTCTGATCATAAAAAAAATCTCTGCTTCTTTCTGACATCATATGGCATAAGCATGTATGTGTATAAAATCTCAACTTTTCATATTGTTGGGAACAAATTTTGCTGCCTTGAACAAGATTTAGAAGGTAAAATTTCTCAGCCTCTTACTGTTAGAGTAAATCTGTACGAAACTATATGGGATTTCTGATGATCTTGTGATTAAAATTCTATTCATATTGAATAACGGTTGAAAACACTAAGTCATGATAAAATATTCACAGAACTTTATCAAAGGTTCCTGTTTAAGTCCATGGACTGCCTTTTCCAAAAGTAATAGTTTAGCTCTATCTCAATCTAGAGATTTATACATCATTGGCATAGAGAATGTATTGTGAGAAATCCTACAGTTCTGGAATACAGACAGAAAGCAAGATGAAAAATTAATTATTGAAAATGTATATTATGAAATTTGTGATGACTATATCTAGCCACTGACTCAGATTTATGCCTTCTCTGATAAAATTTTTGGAGACCATCACCAGCTGTCGGTATTTTGATCATAAATAACACTAATTTTGTGTGCATCGTCAGGATCAGCCATTTATTAGGACAGACCAATTTTAGGTTCTAACTGTTGTAGGCATCATTAGAGTATTTGACAATGAATGTGACAAGGTTGTCAAACACATCTCTGGCATACAGTTGCAATGTTCTTTATCCGTAGATAAAGATACACCATGCATGTTTTTACTTCACTGGAACAAATAGGGACAACCTGTTCTTTCAGAAATCTGGTCTTAGATGAGAGCCTATGATCAGGGATGTGGAGGCCAATGTATGTTGAATATTTGAATTCGTAGCTTACCATGTGCTGGGTTGACACTTTCATCATCTTTTTATGAAACCCTTCCCTATTGATATACGATGACAAACGGCTATTTATGTTTCTGACCAGGAGGATATGCCTCAGACAGCAGTGACCATGCTTTTTCTGGGTTACAAGGACCTTCTCCTTGTATTGAGGTACCATGAATTTCTTCCTCTTCCTTCATCCTCAACTGATCAGGTGCAAATTTCCTCTGACAGGAAATTCAGCCTGACAATCATAGAATCACAGAATCATCCCTCAGAGAAGGACAGACAAATCAAGTGATCGATAAAAAGCAATCTGTGTTGAAACCTTGGCTCATAAAATACTCAGTTCTCCTGGAAAACATGGTGAGTTAAATTCTCACATCTTCTCTGACATCTGAGACAGATTTATAAGCCTTCTGTGATATTTAATTTCAAGAAGGCAAGTAGCGGTGGAAGTGGCAGACAACCTAGCTCTGAAGACTGACAGATATAGGAGATGAGAATCATGATTTTTTTTGCCTACACTAAATTTAGGTGTTTACAATGTAAGTGTCTACATGTGTATTGGTTGGCTGGGCTCCCAAGAGCTAGACTAGACTTATCAGTCAATGGATTTTAGAGAGAAATTCGTCACACTAAAGTAGATGTTTATGTTAGTCTTGCTTAATTGCATTGCAGATTCTAATGGCTGAAAAGACAAGATCTCTACAGACTATGGCAGGAGGTTATACAGCTGGGTGAAATGGAGGCTTACACATTTAGATGAACACTTAGAGGTCTGGTTCAGAAGCTGGATGTGACCTCAAGTTCTGTGTAATAGATGGAAAATGTGTATGGTCTCAGCTCAGCCTCTGGGTCTGGCAGTACTCATCATTCCCCAGGCACACATATCACAGACAGCTGTCTGATTTGAGCCCAGGGAAGCATCTGTGTAGGATCAAGACCTGTACTTTTCCAGATGCCTAACTGCAATCCAATGCTTACTGCCTATAGCAGGTATAAAAGAAAGTCCTGACGGATCCAAGAACCACATACAGAAGCCTTGTACTCCAAGCCACTGAAGTCAAGAGGAGAAAGAAGGATGGGAGCTGTACCATTTCACAGCTGTTGTAGCTGGAGCCCTCAGCATTTTATCCTGACTTGTTTCTTCTTTAAACACAGGAAAACGTGGGGATTAACTACCCTCTATCACATCTGAGCTGACTGCACTAAAGAATATGCAACATCATCCTAAGGCTTTATAGGTTTAAAGAACCTGTTTGGTGTTTTGGCCTGTAAACTATTCTTTGGAATAATTCTTCATGTATGGGTTTTCCCAGCTGTCAACTAATGGCTAGGAAAAAGAAAAAAATCTGTAGCTTCAGACAGTTGTATATTCCCCTCTGTGGTCCAAGGAAAGACAGAAGAACCTCTAAGATGTTTCATCACATAACTTTGATAAATATCTTAGATAATCTCATTATTTCAGCATGGTCTTCTGGAAGGGAAGTTCTCATCTCTTGACTGTATATAGCACACAACACAAAGTGAAAATATGAAGATGTGCAACGACTTCTGGACTAATAAATCTTGCTAATCCTAAGACATCTGCACACTTTTATCCATAATCAGGTTGAAATACCAATGAAGTATAACGTTGGAGTTCATGTACAGTAAATTCTCATCTTCATGACAGCTTCTTAGGCTGTCTACACCAGTAAATTAAATATTTCTGGGGCATGAGCACAAGAACTAAGTTTACATATTTTTAGCACTTTCTGACACAGCTTAGGTCAGAGTCAACTTGCATTCTATCAGACCATTCCAAGGTGCTATTCAGGAGTTAGCATAGCAGGATCAAAGTAGTCTGCTTTGAGGTCAGTAATGTTTTTGGGTTAGAGTATACATATACTATATATAATAGGATGCTCATGGTGAGCTAATGTCAAGTGGTCTTAGTAGCACAGAGGAAGTACTGGAAGTGCTTAGTAAATTAGTAAGGATGCAGACTAAGTGTTCCTCCATTCTTTGCTATTTTAATTCATCTGTACTGCCGAAGTGTCTGAGAATGTGAGTTTCCACCCTTCTGGTCCACCTACAGTCTCTCTTATTGACTTGCAATTTGGCTCACATCTAGAGCAAGGCCAGATAATAAGATTTGGTCAGTAGATTTAGAAAATGACTGGCTCATGTTCAGACTCTCATCCTAGAAGTAGAGTGAATACAACTAGCTGGATGTATTTTGTTGGGCGTGCATAAGCTTCTAACAGGCACAGATAGCAAACAGAATGTACACATTATTGTAGTCTGTATGTAGACATTTAGACATATCCTAAGCAAAGGAACAAATTCAATTATATCCCCATATGTAGTATTTACAAAAATTGCACATTTTGGGTAATTGTTCTTCTTTCAAAATCATACCTGAAATGTGTTAAATGTCTCTGGATGTCGAGGTCTAGTATTGGAGTCGGTCTGGAAGATCCAAGGGGTGATCTGTCTTGACTCAGAAGGTCTTGGAATTCTTTACATATTTGTCTAAAAGGAAAGCAAATATCCTTAAATGAGATAGGACTGATCTTTCCTGAAATACTGACTCCCATAACACTGTCACTTTATTTTGGATAGCCTCATTTGTAACAAACAGTTGGCAAAGGCAGTGTTAAAGAAATTAAAGGCAAATGAATCCTCCCTCACCTCCCTGTCCCAAATTCCTAGAGCAAGCAACATACAAAATCTCTTGAAGGGAAGCATGGAAATAGTTCCCCTCTGAAACCACATTAGGATTAATAAATCCCATTAATGAAGACTTTTGGTAGGTAGGACCTAAAATTCCGCCTTCAGCATCTTGCAGTGGGAACTTAGGACTTTTGTATCATCTCCCAAGAGTCTAAGGTCTTTGAAAAGGGTGGATGGTCTTGTCTTCCCTCTCTATCTCCTTCTCAAGATGCCTCAGCATTTGGGATATCTTGATATAGGATATAACAGTTAGACAGACCTAACACTAAGGCATTTTCATGCTTGTGATGTTGTTTTATTGGTTTAGTTTGCAAACTAGTTTGTGAATGTGCTACAGATCCTTTAAAAAAAAAAATAAAAAGAGGGGGAAGGAAGGAAGAAAAATCAAACCAGCTCAGTTTGGTGCATGCTCTCAGAAGAATGCTGTCTAGACCTTGGATAGATAGGCATCACCTCCTTTCAATTGGTTTATGATATTGTTAATTAAAATAAAATAGGAGAGATGTCCAGATGTATGTCCCAGCATTTCTCTGCATGGACCCGTTCTCCATTGAGTGTATCAGAAACATAGGCTCTTAATGAGGGTTCAGGAGGGACGTAAATGCCCTCCAGATAATCAGGACACTCAGCTGGATTGCCTGATGCTAACTTGATATGCAGCTGGGTTGGCCTAGTACTAGTCACAGGGATACATGCAAACCAGCAGACTCAATTGTGCCAGGGGTTTTTCTCACATCCTCTGGCCAATTGGCATTATCTGATAAGGTCCATATGTTGTTGCTCTCCTAGGCTCCTAAGCCATGAGGCTGCATCAAAACTGGTTCCTGAAAATGGACGCTGGTGTGGGTTATCTCCCACCACATGCAAAGAAGATATTGCAGAGAGTTCAAGGAAACAGTCTAACATTATGTTATATTATTAAATCTCAACCTGATGCCACAGTGCATGGCTTGCTTTGTTAGTATAGGTGTAATAACTGTGTCTAGACCCAGTTATACTAAAGAGGATCTCTGTGGTGCATGATTTCTGTTAACGTACATTTGCTTTGCATGTCTGATCCTAAACAGAGCTCAAGTTCTTCATCATGACCTTATATCTCTTGTCCTTTGGGCCAGGGACATAACAACAATCAAGTGGGTAAACTCAGCTTTTTGTTCTTCAGAATGTCCCTTCATCACCCTGTTAAAAGCAAAGAAATTCTGCTAACCTGTTTTTACTCTTCATCATATCACTGTTCTACAAGATTTGGACAGAGACAAAGCACAGCTGTATCCTAACAGAAGAAAGAATGCAGAAAACTATTTCCCACTGTGACACTGGACTTCATCCAAACCTGATTTCTCTAAACACTTGTCATTGGTATGGACTTAGACACAGACTGCTTAAAAAGACAGCATCATCTTAGCCTTTCAGGCAAAGAGAGGTATTCAGCAGAAATGTATGTAAATGCAGCATACAGTTTTAATGAATCAGATCCTTAGAGGAAAAACAGTTTCTTTCAACAACTGAAAACAGTCAGTCATTCTGGCTTCTAAACAATCTGCTATCCCCAGTCGGCCCTGTCAACACTGCTCCTCTCTCCTTCCTCCAACCTCTACTTTCTACCTGTTGAGAAAGTTCATCTTACAAGTTCTTGTATTTTGACAAAGAGAAGTGTCAGAATCAAGTGTGCAATTAAGTTCCCTTCCATCTTCACATGTCAAAAGTCTTTACTGAGTGTTGCAAATTGAAAGAAGTAAAGTTTTTTATTATACATGAAAACATTTAAAAGACAGTAACCTACTTTTTCAAGGGGATTTCTACTCAAAGTGGTGTCTCAATGCCTCCACTACCAACAAAACATTACCTGAGGTAGTGACAGGGAGAGGGGCTGACAGTTATGTACCAAGTCGGACTGTGCCTTTGCATAAACAAAGGTGTTTAGGGATTAGCTATCTTAAGGGCCCCATCTAAAAAAAAACCACATATATTTAAAAAAAATATTAAAAAAAGATAGATAATCCTGGCCACTCCTGCAAGGGAGGCACCTAGTGATTTGTGATAGATAGTCAGATGTGCCAGTACATGATTAGGAAAAGAAAAAAAATCTGTACTGGATCAGGCCCATCTAGCTCATGGTTCTATCCCTAGCGAGCTTATACTTTCAGTTTCTAGACAAAGTTTGCTTCATTCTGCCCTCGCTGCCACTTGTGTTCTGTGCTGTATACGGGCTACAGAGTCCAATAATCTCTTCTTCCCATGATGACTGTCAGCTAAGGCTCTGATTCTTCATTGTCTAGACCATCAAATTGTTAGAATAGGCCATGGCACTGCTTTATTGCATCAGCTAGTACTGTCCTAGGCAGGTCCTGGGTTAGCAAATGTGAGAAATCATTTCCAAGTGGTAGTTTTAGAAGGTCAAGTTGTTTAGCACAATATATATGATGTATTCCATAGCAGAAAATTTTCCTGGTCTCATTCACTGTACTACTATCAATATAGCCTCAGATCAGGTAGGAATGAGCAGGGCAGTGAACAGAGTTACTTCAAGCTTTGTGCCCTGTCTGGGTTAAAGAGGGCTACTGGCAACTAAGGAAGCAGTCTATAGTCTTTATACCCACAGTTCTGTGTATGGAAGAAGAACTTCATGTGCTCAGGATGGATGGATTGCATGACAGCAAGACGTAGATGCCCTTGATAACACTAGGAGATTCTACTGGACACTGGGGACTTCTACATTGTAGTATTAAGGGTAATATTTGTAGTATTAAGTATTTAGGTGCTCACATATGGATATGTAATGTGTAAGACTTCCACAAGAAACTGCAAATGCAACAGTAATGAAAAGATAGCTATGAACTTATGGAGCAGCTGCTGGTAACAGCAGGTACATATATTTGGACAAGCTGAACAAAACCACCGAAGCTGGATGTCTGAATCCAACACAGAATTCCACCTATATACCAGGAATTGCAGAAATAATTTTGTTCTTTTCCCTTATTTTTCCTTAAGACCCCAGATATGGAAGATCTCACCAGCTCTGCCAAAAGAACACTTTCATGGCTCTGTCCCAGTTGGGACAGTGACAACACACTCAGGCAGTTCCATTCTATTTATTTCCATCTGCAATATTTATCCTGGATGATTTTGCCAACCTGTAATTTCATTTTCATTTTTGTTGACAGCCTAACAATCCACCACTATCTCTAGTGTCTTAACTTACAAGCATGAGGCAGAGAGATTATGAATTTTATGAAATTACAAACCTAGATCTGATACACATCAACTGAATAATATAAACTTCTGACAAATAACTAGACTGTCTACATACACAGAAGTAGGGATGTGAAATGCCATGCTAATAATACTAGGATGTTGTAGACCCGTGTGTCCTCTAGTGCCTGGGGCTGGTCTGTGTGGCACTGTTCTCCTTCCAGGCAGGAGAGGGCAGCAGTAGCTCACATATTGACCCATCTGTCCCTATCAGCAAGTGCTGTGACGGCAGCAGGATACGGCTTAGCCTTACACTACTGGCAGAGCACTGATCAATGTGCTCCTGCTTTTAGCTGATGAAAAGGGGGAAAAGACGTTTTCTTCCATATCAGTGCAGAATAAGCTTACAAGTTCATGGAGGTTTGGAGTAACTTATCTCCATGACTCTTTTCCTCAAGAGAAAAGGAGAATGGGAGTAGATACGGAATGGTGAGAAAGGGCAGTCAGATTGCATCCCTCGGTAGGACAGCCTTTGGAGGGATGACATGACAGTCATCCTCTGATCATTACAATCTGTGGCAAAATGATCTCTCTCTAGAGCTAGAAAAGAAGGGAAATTATTTCTATGATCAAGGTTGAGTAATATTTTCTAGCCTGGGCAAATCTTTGAGCTGGGGAAATTTACTGCTTAATTCTTGTTTATATAGTTCCCAGCAGTACATTCAGCTCTTACAAAGTTATAGGGTGCAGACTGTCAATGGACTGTGTATCAACAGAGAGACACAGTTTACAGAAAGGAGCTGCTTCTCTCTAGATATTTCCACACCTCTGAAACCCCGTGAGCCCTCAAAAGAAGTGTGGATGTAAATAAGGGTAAGATGATATTCCACTTTTATTATTCCTTGTAACCAACTTAGGAACATGATGAAAGAGATCTCATCAACTTCACAACAGGCAAATGCTTCCTGATCACGTGATGCTCTGCTTGGAGGACCACAAATTGCAGTCATGGCATTCACAAGCCTGAGAGGTTTCCACGAATGTCACCTCTGTGTCACCTTCAGGGCAAAGAGCTCTGGATACAAGAGGGACTCAAAAGCCATAAATCCTGTTCCCCAGAAGCAGACCAAGCATAGGATCTTTGAGATGCAAGGGACAATCCTGTGACTGGTCATCTCACATCACATCTCTCAAATGCAGGGCAATTCCTTTCCTTTGGATATATCCCAGCCTGGATCATTCCTGAGCATTTCTAGCACTGGGAGAAAGAGATGAATAGTGTCTTGGTTTCTGGCCTCAGCTCTCCTGCTGCTTTCCTGTGTAATACTGGAGCAAGCCCAGGAAGAGCATGATTATATTCAAGGCCACTCCATGCAAGTATACCACACACCTAGTGTAGGTCTAAGTTATGCCATGCAGACTATTTATACCAGTTTCTCATGGCTCATGAAGGCTAATTCCTCCCTCATCAAGGCTAATTAATCTAGCTGAAATGTTATCCTAACATGATGTTACTGCTCCAGGGAGGTGAGTGGCTTGTTTAGAGTGAAGTCTGATGTCTGTGTGTGACTTTAATGGCTTTAGTGAAGCTCTCCTGCTGGTGTACATTCTTCCAGTGCCTTTGACTTCAGGGAAATCCCTGAAATTTTACAACCAGAGAGGATCTGTCCCTCTGCAAATCAACACTACCTCAGCAGACTTACAGTAATTATCTAACAGAAACTAGTACTTCAGCAGAAGCTTAGATTTCCTGCTCTTACATCTTTGTGTTTGTGGTTGTGCAAACAGCAGATAAAGGCCAACACTGTCCTACAACTCTTACCACATAATAACGTCCCCTTTACTCTCTTAAATCAAATCATCTTAGCATGGAAGGATGTACATGTCTCCTTAACTGCAGGCAGTGAGGATATAGCCTCATCATAAAACCTTATCATAGTGAATAAAGTTCCTCTTACAGCATCTCTAAAGAAGCTTGCTCTCATTTTCAGTCACTGAGCACTGTTGTGATAGCAGTCACCACTATCCCACATCTTTATTCCCACTCCTCCCTCCTCCAGCCCCCAGATTCAAAATGGAAAAGCAACAGACAGATTTCTTTTTTAGTTTGACATTATTTACCCCCACTTCTTACTTTGTTGCTAGGATCATCTTTTTCCTTGCTGTCTGCTCTTTCTGTTCCATGTGCTGTCTGGCAATGTGCTCTCCTACCGCCTTGGCAGGGAACTCTGTTTCACAGGTGTAGCCGAAATCTCTGGCCAAATGTAGTGCTTCCCCTGTGGGTAAACAGAACAGGTCAGTCAGCTTTTAGGTTTTCTTTCTTTCTTTTTTTTTTTTTTCTTATAGAATTTCTGTGATTATCAAAAATAATTAAATAACAAGTCACTGTCATAGACACTCATTCCCAATCTCTGTTACAGATTTCAGTCCATTTCACCTGTTCATATTTAGTCATCAGATGGTGCCAACCAGAAAATACGAAGGATGTTCCTGTCATGAGAAAATACTAGTCAAGACTCCTTGGTTCAGCCCCCTCTGTTGTCAGTAGAATATTGGATAGCTGTGCAAGTTTTGTATATTCATATCATCATTGGCATTTAAAGCATGAAAAATTGTGAAAGGTGGAAATAAAACTTTTTGAAGAGCCAATATTCATCCCTTTGTGCTACATTTCTCTACCGGTAAACAAAGAATAGACTTCTACTCCAGAAGAGAGCTGTGGGAATAACATACATTTCAGCGTATTTGCTTGGAGTTAAGTCAGCAAGCTACAAGTGCCCCACATTGAAGAGGAGCAGAATCCAAAGTACAGCACAAGAAATAATGCCATTTCCAGAAAATCTTCCCATCAAAATTGGTCAGACAAAATGAAAAGGGAAGGCAATGATAATCACAGCTGATGTTATTATTGGTGGGGAAATCAATGTAAAGAGCTTGACTAGGCTCTATGAGAAGTGTATGAAAAAAGCAGGCACTGAACTTCTCCCTACCTCAGCTATAGAGACCGAACACCCAACTCCATGTTGGATGCCAAATGCCTCTGGAATCATCTGCTCCTCTCCACTGACTCAGAATCAAAAAATTTATTTTAGGATTTACCAAACACTCCGAGGTCTGCATATTGGGACTCTGACAACCCTGGTGTGGGATTTAGCTGATCAAACACAGCTGACTGGATTGTGAACATCTGTGCCTAAGTTAGTCTTTCCCTGGTGGGAAATAGGTACTTTGAGATCACACTTGCTCTTGTCTCAAAGTAGAAAGTAGAAATAGGTCAGCTATCAGAAGTATCTGTTGATGCATTTCTGTATGAATGACTAACAGAGATGTACTCTAGAATAGTTTGGGGGTTAGGTTTTTTTGCTTGTTTTCAGAGGTGTATATTTGAGTGTCATCACGGATGGTGACAGTGGACACTGACTCTTTGGAGATCATGCTGATGCTCCAGATGGAGAATTAGGAGGGATGAAAGACCCGCAACACCTTCGTTTGAGAATAGCTGCAGTGAGATTAATGTGACTAAAGGTCAGTATTGACATCTGAACTAAAACTCTCCAGTCAACGGATAGAAACTAGCACTTGAAGTACACAACCTGTATCAAACTAGAAGGTGAATGGATCAGATGAACTGTAGAAAAGTCCAGGTTGGATGGTAGATCTCCTTCTGTTGAAAGCAGAGCCTTAGATTATGTTATTCAGGGTCTTTTCAAGCCCAATCTTGAATACTTCTAGGCATGGAGTTTCCACTTTTCTAAGCAATTAAATTCAATATTTAATTATTAACTTAATTTATTTGTCAGTCACCACAGTGCTAATTTTTCCCTATTGACTACAATGAGAAATGAGAAGTCATCCCAATAGAGACGATGAGGTGAGACTAGTCCCCTCCTCAGCAAGACTAGGTTTGCTCTACACAGACCAGGCGAAGTCAAGGAAAATGGAAACTTCAATGGGAGTAGTGGTCTTGTGTTAGAGGCAGCACGAAGCGTAAGGGACCACATGCAGTGATCTCTATTGCAACCTCTGTTCTTCACCTTTTCAGAGTTTATGGTGTTCCCCTCTGTCATTGGAGGTTTAACAAGAATATACCACAAAAAAAATACATTTTGTTTCCATAAGAAAATACTTCATTTTATGTATATTCAACTTAATTGGACTCAGATACCATTAAAATACACATATTTCTCCCAGGCAACCTGTTTGCTGATATCAGTCAACAACTGCCTTTTCAGATGTAGTTTTACATGCAAAAGTTGAAGATTATACTCATACTTATCTGTGTTATTTGGATTTTTAAACTTGATTTTCAGTCTCTCTGAAAAGAATAAGAAGTTAACAACTGACCACTGTCTCTGGGTTGGAAAGAGAAATGATTTCTGCCTAGCTTACAGCTTCTGGAAATGTTTTCTAAAATCAAAAAATTTTCAGTGAAAATAAAATTGATTTTAATAGTGAGTCAGAATGAACTGGCATAACCTGCCTTGTATTTAAAAGATCCATATTACAGTTCACCACGAATGAGAAAGGGTACAAATTTAAGCCACAACTTCTAAATATTTATTGAAGGGCTTCAAAATTTCTATTTCAATTACTTTTTTTTTTATCTCCATTAAATAAATGCTTAAGGAATAAATCAACTGCAGACGTGTATCAAGTTTTGCTTTTCAACAAAACTCCATTAAAACACTTGGTATAACACTTGGATAAAAACCAAACCCTTTGAAGCTGCCATCAGGTGGAATTACCATTCTGCAGACAGCTCTATCTCGACACCAGTAAGACCCAAGTAACAACACACTGAATGTAGTCAGCAAAGCACTTATGCATTTAGCCACTGAAAAAAATATCTTTCTTCAAGAAATCAAAATTTATGTGATAAAACGTCAGCAATTATTTAACATGTTCAACAATAAACTGAAATTTGAATGTTCTCGCATGATGTCAAAAAGAAGGGAAAGAAAATATGAACTGTCATTAAAACTAACCTTTCCAGAGACGGTGTATATTATTTATTAGAGCTGAAAATTGTACTAAAGTGTTTGGATGACCTTAGAAAATTATATAAAAGTGTAAAATTTGCCCATTATTTCTGTGGCTGAGAATGTGTTTTTGACTGACTGCTAATAGTATATGAAGAGATACAATTGAGAGCAAAAAGAAACTAGAGGATTTATGCATCTGCTTATGTACATAGGTAGGGAAAAAATTGGCTGCAAAAATGACTATTATATTGTGTGCAAAAAATAAATCTACAAATGTTTTAAATAATTTTTAAAATATGTTTTTTACTGGAAAGGGAAACGTGATGTAGATTATGAATGTACTTTATAACAATGCATAGTTATACATACAAGCATATACTTCTACATAATATATGTGGAATAGACATTTTAAATTACAACCTCAAATTCCAGATATAAATACAAATCTGGACATAGAAACACTCTAGAGAACGTGGTATATCCTGTTTCATAGCTGAGTAAATACGTCATTTTGAACTGAGACAAATAGTGTATGTAGAAGTGGATTGTGATATACTTCTACGCATAAATATATTTAATGTCT
Organism: Penelope pileata; assembly: GCA_013396635.1. Lineage (NCBI taxonomy): Eukaryota > Metazoa > Chordata > Aves > Galliformes > Cracidae > Penelope > Penelope pileata. The sequence goes on from WBMW01005927.1 coordinate 147,817, forward strand.
GTGAATAGAAGTCTCTTGCATTAATGCTCAGTAAAAAATTAATCTGGGGAAGGTAGTTTGTACAAAATGTCATAAAATATATTCTTTTTATTTCTACATCAAAATTTTGATGAACTTTTATTATAAGAGAGAAAGTGGAAATGTTGGAAATGTGAAAGGACAGATTTCTTTCACCTTAGATTTGTTTTTTTCTGCTTTGTTATTACTTACATCAGAAAGGAGTCATACAAAAGGTAGAACCCCTAAAATTCTTGGCATTTATAGCTAATTGCTTTGTTTCAACCTAAAATCAAATTTCTCTGTGTAGTATCTCCAACTCTTTCCTCTCGCAGAGACAAAGAATGAGTGCTGAGGTTTGTTGACTTTTTCTACTTAAATCCAGCACATGGCTTTGTAGCTATAGGCAGCACTGCCTTTCCTACACAGTTTGACAATTGACCAGAGAGCTTTGCATGATGGAAAAGGACAGTTACTGAAGCTGAATTGGCAGAGACAGCTCTGGAAAGTCTCAGTGGAGGGACCAGCCTGTGTACCTTGACAGGCTTCTGCGGGCAGGTGCAAGGAGCAGCGTGAGCCTCTCCTGGGTCTAGCAAGAGTGAGAGATTCTCCTATGCAGAGTGAAGGCAGAAGAAGTGTCCCAGGAGAGGGACACTTGGCATCTGAACCTCCTGCTCTCTCTTCAGCTTCATCTCCTCCAGATAGCAGAGATGCTATCCAGGGGGAGGAGGGACAGACAGAAGGTGGAATTAACATTTTTTTTTTCTCTATTTGTGGGATGAGAAGGGAGGAAGTACAAGTGGAAGGACAATGAAACAAGAGCTGATGCGGGAGAAGTGTGACAGTTGCTAGCCAGGTGTAAAAAGTAAAAAGTGATCTATTTTTCTCAAGAGTTTTTGGTCCACAAATGATGAATGCAGTCAATTCTGTGTCTAGTGAATTAGTGTTTTAATTAGATTTGTCGGGAAAAGAAATTGGATTTTTTCATAAGCACTTTTTATGATTTTTTGTATAAAATTTTAATGGATTTAAATTCATTCATGTATTTCTTTTACCTGCATCTGCAATCACATTTATACTGTGTCTCTGCCTTATAATTGACCCGTTCAAACAGGTAGAGACATCTCCCATCTTCTCACATCATTCCTTTTTCTTACTAGGGATAATTTTGACTCTTTTGAGCCAGCATAAAGTCTTAGCCTTGGCAATCTTACTATTTAATGGAGAAACCTTTAGTGCGTTGGCTAAGGTGTAGGATTTGTCATTATCTATTTATTTGTTTGTTTAAGAACCGATTAGAAAAATGGCCTTTCCCTTCTAGAGGGCATCCCTAACTTACAGGTTACACAAAGCTATGCCCAATACTGCTGTTGCAATGCTGTGTTCGGGTCTCCCAGTCTGTCTTTCCACTCATTGTGGTGATCTATGTGATTGATAATGTAAGAAAAGGACCGTTTTGTCAGGTAATTAGTACTTTGGAGCCCACAATTCCCTGCGAAAGAGAATGAGAACGCAACATGATCAAAACAACAGCACTAAATAGCCAGCAGATATCCTGAACCAAAAGAGAATAAAGTTTGTATAAAAAAAAAGTAAACAGAATAATTTTCATAAAATCTAGATCTTCAAATGACCACCATAGCCTAGAAATTCATTGCATTTTCACTGTTGAACTTAGATCTCCCAAAACCACAAGAATATTAGTCTATTTCAGACGAAGAGAAATCTTGGTCTTGTCAGAGGCTTTTGAGATGGCTTTGGACAATGTACCTAATAACCATACAATTAGTTTTGCCTTTTCTTGCCTCTAAGAGTACTCAAGAGGTCAAGCATGATCCTACCTTATGGGTATATTAAAGGCTTCACTGTAATGAAGACTATGAGGACCTTATTAGTTTCAGTAATAATAAACTTAAAACCTTCTATTATAATCGAGAGTGACACAATCCCAGGTCTTTATGAGAAGTCCACACAGTCCACCCGAGACCTGGGGATTCAAAAGGACTAACAAATCATGGCATCAATTTCTGCATTAACATCACACACCAAAAGCCAATGCCATTTTCTTCCTGACCTCTGAAACATGAAGTGAGCCTGTGTGTTTCCATTTCTGTCTCATTCAGCTACAAGTTACAGCAACTTGGAAGTAATATCTGCATGCACAAAGGGAGGATGTTTTATTCCACACAAAATTAAATGATATTGCAAATTTTGACCAACGATTGTTTGCGTAGACTGAAAATGATTTGATTTCTGTTAGAATGTGAACGTATACGGTAGTGCTTTTCCCAAAAATTCCACTTGATAACATTCATGCTTAGCACGTCTATGCAAGTTGTACTGTGTCAAAGTGAACTCAGTCTCCTCAGTATATATCTTTAGGACTTAGAATCTCAGAGTAGAACAGTACAAGAACAAAAACAATGGCATAAGCTTGATAAGAGGTTTGCTGTTGGCTATGAGCAAAGGGCAGGGAAGCAAACATAGATCCATCCCTGGGAAAAAAGAGAATTTAGTTATGGTTTACAGTAAAAGTACTTTGCCATCAGCCCCAAGCCAGCAACTGAAAGAGGATTTCTTCCCTCTCCACCTCTTCTAATGAATGAGTAACTGGCCACATAACTTTCTTGATTCTTCCCTGCTAAGACCCAAGGCTCATGAAGGAAGACCCAAGGACCCAAGACTCACAAGGAACAGCTCATATTCTCCTAAACTGGCATTTTTTCTTCTTAATTAGGGCTTTATCTTTGTTACAGAAAAGTGTGATATGGTCATATCTGTACTTCAGAGCAGCCTGGGGCCCATGGGGATCTCAGTTTCTTCTCTCAAATTCTGAAAAAAATCTCCCTTGTTGTGGATTCAGCATTTTTTCTGTCTTGTGGAGTTTCCATCCTTGGAGATATTCAAAACCTTGACTAGATAGGGTCCTAAGCAACCTCTCCTGGTTGACTCTGCATTGAGCAGAAGAGTTGAACTAGAAGATCATGAGAGGTCCCTTCCAGCCTCAACCTTTCTGTAGTTCTGTGATTCTGTGGTAATGCATGCTGAGACCTCATTCTACTTGCCTAGATCTGTATGGACTTTTCAGGTTATAATCCTGGAAGGTGCTGACCTTTAGGATGAGCTGAGTGCTCTCAACATGAAGGAAGAGGGATATGAAATTCCCATAGCTGCTCCTTGCAGCCAGACAACAAACTGAGTACTTAGTGGATTCACTCGGAATAGAAGAGATTCAGGTAGAGTTTCTTCCCTTTGCCTGAGGGGTTTGAACCTGCATCTCCCAGCTGAATGTTCAAGGAGCCCGACAGTATTTGGTGAATGGTATTTAAACAATAAATAAAGGCCAAGAAAGTATCTCCTGGGTCTGTCTAGAATTTGTCTGGAAAAAAATAAAAAACACAACCATTTCATTCATTTATGTGTGGGAGGAAAAGGGTTGTCTAAATAATATGCTTTATTATGGGAGGAAAAATATCACATTTTTGGATCAGCTCCAGGAAATTCACAAGTTTGGTTTTTTTTAAAGAAGGATAAACAAACCTGCTTGGAGAGCTGGTATAAGACATTCATCTCTCTCACAAGAACACTTGTATCATTGATTTGTAAGTCATATCCCACTACAAAAGGCACAGATCAATGCTGAGGAAACTAGACGACCAAACAACTTGCTGGGAGCCAAGACATCTCAGAGTAAACTTCCATGTTGCCACAGATTCTGTTTGTGGCTTTGGGCAAGTCAGTTCTCCTCTTTGTACAAAATACAGATTATGATATTTAACACAGTGGCTGAAAAGTGTTTTAACACAAAACATTTAAATTATGTTTATACTACATTGCAGTATTATAAACCCTACCTTCTACCAAGGAAGTCAAGAGTGTGACATTTGCTGCTTTTCTTCTTCCTGCAGGCAAATTCAGTCCCAGTCTGTCTAATTTTTCTCTCAAGCAGCGTCCTCCATTCTTAGATTTTGCTCTGTCAGGAGAGAAAAACTTATCTTTACTGTGTTCTTTCTTGATCTAGAAACTTTATACACTTTGCTGACAAATTAGTGGGGTAATGCTAGCTCTGATTATATCAATGGAAAATCTTTCAGAGTTGTATTAACTACCTACTCACACCATGTGAGTCTTTCAGGTTGGTCCTTTGACAGTTAGATATTTTAACGCCTGTCACAGGGATATCGCATCTTCAGACAGCTTTCAACATAGTGGGACCCATGGCCCAGATTTGGGCACTGAGTTTGGGATTGCAGTGACTGAATATAAATGTTGACAGTGTAGTCACTTATATCTGACCTAGCCACCCCAGGCTCCCAAGGAAGTTGAAAGAGAAAAAAAAACACTTGTGATAATAAACAGAAGTCCAGAATAAAGAACCTTTGCCAATTTCTTCTACCCGGCTAAAAAAGAAAGGTACTCAAATATAGATGTCCATGTGGAACCCAACTTTAGCTGTCCCTGTATGAATTATACAGAGACCAGAGTACTTAGAAATATAGTCTTTTACGGCCAGCACTGACTAAGAATAGGGATAAGCCAATAGGAAATGTTAAAGCTAAAATCCCAACCATCTATGGCTAACTGTACCCCTACGCCAGATGCCTACATCACTTTGTTCTCATAAAATGGTTGTTGGTGCATCGCACACCAACTTTTTTGCAGTGCGTCGGTATTTGAAGCATTTCAAGCATATCCACTTATGCAGCAGACTTAGGTTCAATTTCTTGTTCAGCCTGAGGGAATTTGAACCTGTGTCTTTTAGATGAATGCAGCAGCCAGCTGGAGGTGCATAACTAATGTTAAAATGCTTAGACATTGACTAGAGAAATGACTGGAACCCAAATCTCTCCTATTCCAAATGAATGGCCTGATCATTAGATAGCAAAATCACCACTGCAGTTTTGCCTTCACTTTTGCCCAACAAATACTTAATTTTAACAAAATGAGACTGAGGGTTCCTCAGCTTAGAATAACCTATCATTAAGGATGTCTGCCTAGTTGTTTTGAGACTTAGTATCAAGTTTATTCAGGCAGAGAAAGGAACCAAATATGAAATACCCCAATTTTGATGGTCAGTTTTACCCACTAAGAGATACCACAATTTTGGATGCAAAATATGTGAGGAAGTGTCTTCTGAGTACAGGTAGCTGGGAAAATACTTTGATGGTGATTACTAACAAAACATATAACTAACCCTGCCATGTATTGGACAAATCATGAACCAGATTTGTTTTCACTACATCTGTGCTTGTCAACTATGTAATGTTTGAATCTGTTCTGTGAGACCTGATCAGATCTATGTGTTTCTCTCTCTCCCCTGTAAAACAGAATTGCTGTATCTAAACTGCCAGCTTGGAGCAGTCCCTGGCTAAAGTGTCAACCATGCCCCAGGGTGATTAGGAAGAGTGATATTTGGTCTGGGTCAAAAAATTGTGCGGATCATTCTAGCATTTTAACAGAAGAGAGAATTGAGTCACCATGGTCATGCTCATGCCCTTGCATTCTTAATACCTCGTACCACTATTGATGAAGTCTGTGGTATGAGTATTTAAAGAGAATATTTCTGTGACTGTTAGCTGAAGGTATCTCTAGGGTGAAGCAAGTATCTGAGGAAAATTTTTGCAGATGTAGATTTTGGATTTCAGTGCCTACAAAAGCATTTCAATAGGGTATATGCCCTGAAAAAAAATTTGTGATCTAGTCCAGCCTAGATATCTTAGAATATCGCAGGTTGGATAAAATGACTTTCAGTGTAAGTATGAGGATCAGTGTGGCCTTCAGTGACAGCAGTGAAATAGCCTATAACTTTCCAGCTAGTTTTGATCAAAGGGCGTTCAAGTAGCTTATGCCATCTAAGTTGACGCCTCAGGGACATTGCGACTCACATATGCCTGGCTGAATTAGAGTTGCCTCCTTGTTTTCCACTTGTAATGTTAGGCAGAGTCTGCTGCTTTCTTCCTTTCTGTTACTGCTCTCTGCAAATGTCTACTCTGGTCAGTGAAGGGTCGGAGGAGATATTGTGCCTAATTACCACTTCTCCAGCATCTCACAATGAAAAGAAAATGAAACCAGCACATCCTGCTAACTCTAGCCTTTCCATGCTCAAACAGCATGAGAAGGTGAATGGAAGAATGAGGTGTCCCTAAACATCCATGATGTAGGGTTTTTTTTAGTACAGCGAAGGTAGTTTTACACTTAGTAAAACGATTTACTCTGAAATAGTCTCTCAGGAAACAGATTTACAGTGCTTTTGAGATTTTCCACAGAGATATTTTTTTTCATTTCAAAACAAAGCAAGCAACACTAGTCTATATCTGATGGGTAACTGAACTGAGAGGGCAAAATAAAATGAGAATGTAGGCTTTCTGTAAAGAATATATACATAATCTTCATTTTTATTTATATTCATTGAAATTTCCCCCCCAAAATTGTTTTCACTCCCAATCCATCTCTTTCGACTTTCTCAAACTGTGACCATCTACCCAAGTGGGTTAAGAGAACAAAAGCTATTTGAGGAAAATTAAATCACAGAACTGCCTAGGAGCTGATATTCTTGCTTTCAACTTACCTTCTCAAAATACCTCCTAAGAGGGAAGCATTGAGGCATTCTGGTGGTGAAAGGCGCCTCTTCACTTCTGCAATGGTCACTTTGTATTTTGAAGTGGAGCTGAGTAGAGACAAGCGACCAGGTACAGAGCAGAACAGGTCGGTGGGGTTAACGACACAGGTGCCACCTGTAGTGCAAATGAATTGTTAGAGTGGGGAAATCTTCATATTCTTTATTTTGACAAATTCAGTCATGGAAAACAAAAATGCAGCTCTTTGTTGTTGTGGTGGTGGTGCTATTTTGTTTTGTTTTGTTTTATTTGTTTGTTTTGTTTTAACATTGCATCCTTTGCTTTGGGAAAGGTGAATGAGTATATATTTCAATGCAGAAAAAGTAAACTATTAGATCTCGTAAGATTTTCAGGCAAAATAAGTCATGTCTACTTTATCCGATTTCATGCTAAAAAAAAATTACACAATGCCATTGAAAGACTTGAGTATGGTAACAACAGACTTAGTATGGTAACAACAAATGATTGAACAACATTCAGGTATCACTCCTGATTTTAAAAAGTGCAGTTGGTTGAAAAATTAGAACATTGGTTCCAATGACAAATTGTCATTTTACTTCTCATAACAGTGTTTAAGGTCACAAAGATGACAAAAGAGTCACAAAAGCACTGTAGGTTTGCAGTTATTTGCAGCCAGAGCAGCTTTCTGCACCTTTTAACTTTTATATAGTCCTTCTAAAGTTAGGTCAAATCTTCAGCTGATGTTAATGATTCAAATCTATTGAGCTACATCACTTTATCTCAGATTAGTTCTGAAATTGTTTACCTCTTGGAAGTGGCAATTACTTGGCCTGGGTCTAAAACTGCGGAATGATCACCAAACCTTTCAATGAAAACTGTAATCAATAACTCCTTGGGTGAAACTGATGTTTTAAGTTAGAGCCAATTTCTGAGAAAGCAAGAGAAAAAACTTTATCTGGATCTGGACCAAGAGGATAGAATAAAAATCTTAAGGACTAGCATATATTTTATCACCAAGTGCAAAACGCTCTTCCTTGACCTGCTTTCTCCATCCTGACTACAATAAAAATTCTGTGGAAGAAATAGATCTTACCACTGCATGCACAAATCTTCCCTGGGGGAAAGATGGGAAAAAAGAATCAGCTGCATGTGACAGTGATGTAAAATATTACATCGTTCAATACACTACGAGAAGGAGTTCAGATGGTTTCTGCAAAGGATGATGATATAAAGACCTTACAACAGAATGAATCTGTGCTTATCATTCACGTTAAAGGAAAGTCACCGTGTTTCTAAAAATACCATTATAATTCCATCTTTCCTATGAACACCTTGAACTCTTAAGCCCTGCAAGAATTCACTTGATAATGTTTAAAAAAAATTAATTTGTAGTGTGAATTCTGTAATTAGAACAGAAGAGAACAAAACAGAATAGAATAGAACAGAACAGAATAGCTCAATTTAGACCAGATCCTAACACTTGTTCTTCTTCCACATGTAAACTCTCTTAAAATCTAGGTGACTATGTATGTTCCAGCTTAAGCAGACACAGAGGAGTATAACACAAGGATTAGACTTCGTTAAAGGCAGACTATTGATTGCTTACATAAAGCAAACAGAATTTCTCTCCAAAATTTTCAGATTTGAAGATATATTTAAACATTTATGCTGACAGCAAAACCAGAAAAGAACATATCTTTGTATAAATCCCAGATGGGTGAGATCCTGACTCAGTACCGCAGGTTATTTTATGACTTTTCCAATTATACTACAGGCTAGATATTTGTGCTCACTTCTCAGACAGAATATGGAGACAAATTGCGCATCAGCAAAAATATACATGCATGGAGGGCACTTATGCACATTTTTGCACAGCTGAGATTTACAATTTATAGTTCAGATGCTCAAATACAGAAATCTGGTACTACATGCCTGATAGACTTTTTATTTTTTCCCTTGTCTGAGGCAGAGCTGCACAGAAACCTAAAAATATTTTCAATCAACATTTTCAAACTTCTGGTCTGTCAGGTACATTTGCAAAGAGTGTTAACAGTGAGTAGATTTGTTTGTTTGGCATCTCTTGCTACACTGATACACAAATATATATACACACACTTACATATATGTGTCAAGAAAACAGTAGCAATGATTACATATTTATTTACTTCAATAAGTCTGCAAATTTTATAATGAGTGAGACTGCACTGAAATCAGTGTGATATTAACGTTATCTTCTTGCCAGGTTAAGTCAGTAAGTGCACCATTTATGCCAGATAAATAATTGTTGCCTTAATCCAAGAACATGTTACCCTGCAGCTGCTCCTACCCTAACCAGAATTTACTGGAACACATCTCATTACTATTTAGTAGAAGGTTGTTTATAGCTTAAAATGTTTGAAAGTATTTTGACTATGTAAAATGGTCTTAAACAAAGCAAATCCAGATAAGTCAAGTCTAGGTTAAGAGTAATAGAAAACAAGTCCAAGCAATTTGCTTTCCAGAAACATGGAGAACAAGTTGTAAATTACAAGGAGGTAAAATCTGTTGCATATAATTATTTCAGTATATTAATTATTCATTGACACAGCAGCAGAGAGTGGTGTGGTGCTTTCCAGACAAAGCTATGTCCTTATCATAAACTGTGTGCAGTTTTGAAGGCAAGGCTCTCCTCCCACAGACACCACCATGGAGAGGACATAGATGAAGTTGTGGCCTTTACATCACGTGGTAGACAGAAAAAAGGGTGACTGTGAACAAAGATGCTGGAAAGAGAAAGGAAAGGCTAAGTGCAAAAACACTCAAAGATAAAAGGCTGTTTCTTTCAAACACACGCAATTTAGTATGTTCCTTCCTCCATATTCTGATCATATGTCAGAATAGAGGAATGATTTTGTGAAGAAGTACAGCTCAATGAGGAAGGGACAAGGTATGTTTATGTTACGTTGAACAGCAATAGCAACAGTGGCCTTTTCCTTCCCATCAACCCAACGATGCTGTGGGTGCTTTTGGAAAGACCAAACCTTGTTAATTCATTCAGCTGGTCTTGTGATAAAATGCTGTTTGAGATCTGGGATGCTAACAGTCACTAGCTGAAGAAAATATCCTCAAAAATTAAATGCAAATAATGCATTTCATGAATCTATCAGTTCAACCTGGAGCTCCGTATTCCTCTTGGCAAGTTTTACTTGCTTTAGAATTCTTTACAGACTATCTTTTGGTGCTAAGATACATAAGAAGTTGACAGTTCACCAGAAGAACAACCCAACACATAATCAAGACAAAGAAGTGTGTCTGCCAGTGTGCATAAAGAAAGGAAAACTGGGGCCATTGCTTCCTGATTTTACCAATACAAATTGACCTACTACAAGGCTAAGAAAAAGAATAGCAGAGTCAGTAGAAGGTGAGATAACCAGTGGAATAACCCGGTAGATTGCCTCAGCAATTTCCTGCTTTGAGTATCATGTGAAATGAGCCTTTGAATGGTAAAATGATTCTTTATAGGACAACTGTTTATTCCCACAGTGATTATATCACCACAGTGATTATATGATCTGGTCCCACATCATCTGTTGCTACAAGATACTGCATTAGATGTGACTGTAAATGGTGGTAGCTGTGCTGTTACAGCCATAGAGGTCTAAAGGCACTAGCTAGACAAGATTTAGACGAAGGCATGATATCTTTAATATCACAGCTGATAGATTTGGGAAATAAAAAGAAATAAAGAAAACTTTCAGGAACACAGCCCATTCTTTGGGGCTTATCTTTTATCCAACTCTGTTCAATTACTTTTTCTTTCTTCTGGACAGAATTTTACCCTCTGATCTGTCACTTCATGTTGGTTTCCACAAATACAATTATTTGGAAAGGAAAAGGATGGGAGAGGAGAAACGGTGCTTTGTGCGGAAAACCACATCTGGAGAAAGACCCTGGGCCTGATTCTGCCATATACTGAATCTCTTTGGCTACAATAAATTTAACTTAATTTCAAATGTTCTAAGAGAAAGGAAGAAGGAGAGATCATACTAATTTTTGTTAGATTTCTTTTGAAACCCAGTCTTTTTCTTTGTAGCTGGCTGGTTTTCTGTGAAATGCTCTTTTGCTTTGTTTCCCACACCTAGAAGGAATAAAGTTAGGCTAAATAGTATTGTAAAAATAGTTGCAGTATAGACAATATTTTCTTTCCTTATTCATGCATTCTCATCAAATAGCATAAGTCAATGCAAAATGCCAACACACTGGAGATGAGCTGTGTAGATGACAGCAGCAAGAATAACAGAGACACGTTCTAACCCAAGAGCAACATGCTCTAGTCTTGTCAACATAATGAAAAACCCAATAACTGATGATGCAAAAAGAACTTGGTCTGTTTTCATTGTAGATTTCCCTACACATAAATAAAAAGGACAACAGGATTACTAGAGTGAGATGTTTTATTCTGATTTAGTTGGGTGCTTGTGTATCTGTTGAAATTTAGTTTTCCCTGACGCCCTCAGAGTTAAGTATTTGTGCAGTTTCTCATTGACAAATCCATATTCTTGTGTTTTATGATTTTCGTAATAAATAATGCTATTGCTTTATCATAAATAAGAGAAAGAATGCTGATGTTACTGAATGATTTTTTGCACTTCAGATGCAAACATTTTTAAATGTGTCTATATTTTTGTATATATACAAATACATTCTGCAACATTATATCTTGTGTTAATCATAACAGATACAATACGGCATGTACCCATTCAAGAAGAGGTAGTTCCCTTTTCCAAGATATTCATTCATAAATATAATGCAATAATGGGAGGAAACATCATAATTTACTAGTGACAACAGTGCAGAACTACTGCTTATTTTGTTTTCAGGATATATTTGTGTTTATGCTTGTGTACGTTGTTAAGCATAAGCATGTGTGAGTGCCTAATGATTAATTTTATATAAAAAATTAATAATGTGCTATGCATTTTATTAGTTTATTATTTATATCTACAGGTGCTGTTCATGGGACTGTGCAGCTTATGCTGTATTTTCTGTTCTGAAATTCAGGCAGTTTTACAGTATGTTACAAAATGAAGACATGAAAACCTACCTCTCCTCAGCTTTTTTTCCCCTAGCAAGAAGCAAACCTAAGCATGCAGTTAACTGTATAGGGGTTTATCAGCATTATTTAATCCAATGTTCAGCTCCCAGAAGTCTGTAAGCAATTGTAAATGTTCTCCAAATTATCCTCCCCTTATCCAGCTATTAGTCACAGGAGATAAATATTCAAAATTCTAAAACTCATCTAGGAAAAAAAATAGTAGGTACTGCTTTTTTTCCCCCCAGTTATACTCTTTTATTTGGTTATTTGTTTCACTTATGTGTATGAACTTTGCATCATGTATATAATCGTGTAAAACAGCTCATCCCACAAACATCAACATCTCTGAGATAATACCCCTCACTGTGACTTTCATGCTAAAGGAACACAGATGTGCCTGCATGCGCAAAAGTTAGTACATATATTAAATTACATATAGAAAGATACACATATACATATATATGCATATGTACTCTATATGTTATCATATATATGAGTATATATAAATTAGAAGAGTCAGTAGGACTGAGGAAATGGTCAGCAGTTTTTAAGACCAGCCGCTTGTCTACAGACAACTTTTAAGGTTACAAAGAGCATTAAGAGTATCAAATTCAGACAACATTTAGAAATATAGCTTGGAAAAAGCAAGGAATTATGGTGCAAAACACAATAATATAAATAAGGGAGATTTGCCCAAGAAGTCAGCTTTGAAAATTGTAACAAGATGCAAACTAATCTTAAATCTCAATCATCCGGGACTCCAGCAAGTGTGGCTACACTGATGCAGGAGCACTTCAGCAGCTCTGATTGGAAAGATATGACCCAAAAGCCATCTAAGAGCCAGAGAAACAGAAATCTGCTTCATTCCTCTCTCAAATACACAAACCATAAGAACTTAGCAGCACTTTGGAAAAACAGCTGTGTGTTGTTGGATGGGGTGTGTGAGCCCGTGTTGTGTCCTGTGTGGATGGGGCATGCTGTGTGTGTTGTACAGTGTGTGTGAGTGTCTGCTGAGGCTTTGAAGCTCTGCCCATGGGGTTCCACGAGTGGGCACTGCGTGGGCAGGGAGAGAGGTGTGGAAGGGACAGCTGTGCTCTCCGTGGGGGTGTGCAAGGGATGCTTTGTCAGTCTGAGTGTACGTGTGTCCACGAGTGTCTGCTTCTCCACACCTTGTGCCCCAGGTCTGAAGGTTGCTCTGTGTGTTCTGTGCTACGGAGAGTCAAACAGGGACTGTGCAGATTATGGCAGCCCTGAGCTCAGAACGGAGCAAAAGAAGACAAAAAGCACACAATACACAACCTCTATCCAGGCAGGATTTGAGAGCAGCATAAGCCCCATATCAAATGGGATCCGTACCCACACGTGCCAGAAATGATCCTCTTACAGATCAAAAGACATGGGGGGGTGAGGGGAGAGAGAAATAATAATAATAAAAAAAAAAAAACACAAAACAAACCACCACCAAACCAA
>WBMW01005927.1:182178-231166 GCA_013396635.1 Penelope pileata
CCCCCCTTCCCTCCCCCGGCTGCGGGGGGCCGGCGGGGTGAGCCCCCCGCAGCCCCGCCGAGAGGAGCTGTCCGTTCAGCACCCCGCGCCCACGTGCAGTCTGCCCGCCCGCCAAAAAAACCCAAACAAGGAGAAAAACAAAAGAAGGGAAATATTAATTAATTAAAAAGAGGGGGGAGAGGAAAGAAAAAAAAAAGCCAATCTGCTCAATCCTCTGCCTGCAGGCAGACTCTAACGGAAACCACATATGCTTTGCCTCTCCCTATAAGAAATCTTCATTGGGGCATTAAAATACTTAAAAGGATTAGTCGTTAAATACTTGTACATTTGGTTTANTTTCTTCCATTCATATTGCCTGGCTGTTTGGAAATGATTATTTGCAGACCAGTGAATGAAACATGGACAATCAGCAATTTTTGATTGTACGATGAAATGACTTCAATTGAAGTACAATGCTTTGAGTTGTTTAAAGACAATGAGCTGTAACTTAGTGACCCCATTCAGCAAAGTGCTTAGCTGAAACAAGTGCTTAACTATTTCCCTGTGTGTAGCGGGGGAGAAAAATAAAGTCAAAATAAAGCAAACCAACCACACAACCAAGCAAGCAAACAAATATAAACAAGGAAGTGCATTTAATGCCAGTAAGCAACATTCATTCAGGATAAAAACTGAAACTGGTATTCAATTTAGCAAAGACCATGAAATAATTTTAGTTCATATATTAGCAGAGAAAAGAGACATTGAGTCATATTAAATGATGGTCAAGGGACGACATTATTTCTCATAAATAGACTCCTCATTCTTGTTTCTAACAATGATCAGATTATTAAAAGAAAGTACATCTATACATCCCATTAATGAAACAAATGTGACCACAATGAAAATCTCCATTTCTTCTCTCTGTATGTACAGCACATACACATAAATGAATCATTCATTTAAATGTATAAATGTCAGGGAAAGAGAGAGATTTTGCAATAATTATCACAGCTATTTTATGTCATGATTATAGAATCAACATAGCTTTGTTAATGTCATTAGTTCACCTTCCATTTCTATCATCTGGACCATTGGTATAGAGTTTTGATACACAGAAACATAGTTCTTGTATTTGCAATTGCTCACTATACATATAGGTGAGTGTTGAGGTCTTGTTACCCATCTCATCTTCCTGCACATATGCAAGTGTAGACTTTGCACCCACACTAAGATTTCCCTGGATTTTGTTTATTTTGCATCAAAAGTGCATAGAAAGTGGATACAATTCCCTCAGTTGGAAATCTGAACTTTTTTTTTCTATGTAACCTTAACCCTGACCCTAAATTTGCAACCCTTAAAGATTATCTTAAACAGAAGATCAATTTTGTTTATAGCTATGAGCATTGATTTTTCTCCCAGCAGTGCATGACACTGGCCTGGCTATTAATAGAGAAGAAAATATTATTCCCTATGGCTAGGAAGTTCGATAACATCAAAAGGAGCTGTACACATGTGTGTGTATGCTTTTTTTCATACATATTTTTAGATGCATACATGTAATGTTATCACCAACTTATTACCTGCTGCCCTGCAGGATGAGTTTCTAAAATGAAAAGTTACTTTTCTTTAGTGCCTTCAAAGAGCCCCTTGAGCCAGGTTAGTTGTTTGTAGTAACCCAGGGGAGGAAGAAAGGCTGTTCTGTATCCCTNCCAATCTGCTCAATCCTCTGCCTGCAGGCAGACTCTAACGGAAACCACATATGCTTTGCCTCTCCCTATAAGAAATCTTCATTGGGGCATTAAAATACTTAAAAGGATTAGTCGTTAAATACTTGTACATTTGGTTTAATTCACTAGAAACGCTATGTCACAGGGTTACATCAGAAAGCTAGAGAGTTTTAATCTCACTTGCAGTATTTACCTAGATGTTTTATTCCTTCTGCTGCTTGTTACAGGGATAATATTAATATCCTACTTGTCCAGAGGGAAGAAGTTAAAAAAAAAAGAAAGAAAGAAAGAAAGAAAGAAAGAAAGCAAAAAAAAAAAGAGCTGGCTGCTGTCTGATGGTATAAAAATATCAAAGGGACTTTTAAGGTAGAACAAAACAAAACAAAGCAGCATGAATTAGAGCACAACATTCCTTCCCACAGCCTGTTGCTTATTCATGATGATGATGGTGGAGAGTTAAGGAGCTGTTGTCTTCAGAAGACAGATCAAATTTGTAGATCATAAAGATAGAGAAGATAGTAGCTTTGTTTAAAGTCAACACCTCCTTTAGCCTCAGTTTCCCTATGTCACAGGTATGCAACTCATTTGTAATTCCCCTTTCAAAATAATAACTAAAAATGTGCTGTTTTTGGCAAGAGTCCAAAAGAAGTAGGCTTCCACTATGTAGAGAAATGGGCCACAAATCCAACAGAGGCAGGTACAGAAATACCTTTCTGTGAAATTCTCAATGAGAATGGCAAAATTCTGCTCCCATTTGAGACAGTGAATGCACTGCCACTAATTTCATTAATTTCATAAGAAGAAAATTGAACTGTAGATTTGTGTAAATTTATTATATCTTAGAAAGAGGAACTGGATTCTTTCATAGTCAGGGAAGAAAGAACTGAGAAAAGTTCTATCACCAGGTCCTCTGTTCACTTCAGTGTGGAAGTGGCAGAATGACCCACAGCCAACTGGTTTTGTTGTATCAATAGTGTTATCACCAGTAAGAGAAGTCTCACTGGAAATTCTGCTGTGACTTCAAGAAGACACAACTTAATCTCATGGTAATTCCTCTTGGCCACTATTGTGAGTCAGACAACCTCTAGACATAGCAGCATCAACAATCCTTGGGGAAAGAAAGAAAAAGGCAGACACTGTTTTTGTGCCAACATACTAAATAAAATTTACCATGTGCACCCTCTGTCATTGAAATGCACACACATATGACAATAATCTGAAATATAATTTCAGTGCTGAATACATCTGGATTTTATCCGGCTAAGTTCAGTAATACATTGCTCTACAGGGGATATTTATGGATTGAGGCATGGGTAACACTCAAGAAATTAGGCACCAAGTTGCTCTGAATTCAGAAGAAAGTATCCTATGCTAAGATTACCCAATCAGTCTTCCTGAAAATTACAGAATGAGAGTGTTCCTGGAAATTGACTGGAAGACTTTCTATCTGCTGGAAAATGAAGTGTAAAGAAAACCATTCATTACACTGTGGCTGAGGAGATGTTATGTAGTTTACTTCTCAAGAGATGTGACTGTCTGAAAATTAGTAAACTAGAGTGTACAGGTGATCTAGACACTTACCATGAAAGAAGGAGATCTATTGACATTGATTAGTTCTGCAAAGATTTGTTGTATCATTCTGAGGAGTTGCAGTAGAACCTTCATTTTGAATTTGAATAGAACATGCACAAACTCTTACATGAACACTGAACATAGTGTCATGTGAGTGAAGGATATTGATGACTGGGTGATACACAGTGTGAATGTGGCCAGGCCACATTACTTTGCTTCACAGCCAGAGAGTGGCCCCTGGCTGCCTTAGTTCTGTTACATTCCTTTATCTGCTGGATCTAAGGTGTAGGTGTTTGTAGCAGACAGATTCTTTTTGCAAGCACAGCCACTGAATAGTTAATTCTTTATCTTCATTCAGACATTGGTCCTATTCCTCTATTGAATGTTAATACCTATTTGAAGTCATCAGTAGAGTTTCCGAAGAAGCAAAACTAGGCTTCACACAAGGATCTCACCTCTGTGATGGATTCTCCAAACAAGTCCCAGTCATAATCACGGAGTTAGTACAAATCAGAAGCTATTCCCAGTAAGCCACTGGGATACAGACACCATTTTTTAAAAGGGAAGAAATGTTTTATAGTGATGACATGAACTGTTCACATTACTTGACCTCTGATCCAATAACGGCTCTCAGCAGAATGGCATCAGAAATTAACCATCTCCACCGAACTTCTGGAGCGTTTTGGCCATGATTGTTTTAAGAATAGTTGAATTTCACAGAAGTGAACTTTTCCTTGCAAGTTGGGTCAGAGAAGGTTTGCCGCAAGTCTTATATATTAGTATGGATTTCATCAATGTCTATCATAAAGTGTTTTACAACACATGATGTGCTTAATGGCTGAGAAGACATGAGCAAATTTTACTTTTGTGTTACTTTTAATTTCCTAGGTTTTGACCCTTACTTCCTCAGAAAATGACACAGATTTTTGAACAGAGTTCCTAACCATGCAAACTGTACAGTCTTTTCTATGAAATTATTTGCACAGTAGATCTCACAGTATGATTTTGACCCATCATAACTAAAGCAGAAAATCAGAAATCTGCAAAGGGAGTCAGGAAATGCAATGAAAATTTGATCAGAACTTAAGAAGAAATTTGTTTGGAGAGAACAGTCATATCCTCTGCTGTCAGGAGGGTGTGACTTGTCATGTAGTAATGAACCTCACTAACACAATGCCATTACACTACTCTCACCCAGCCGTATTACATGTAGACATTAAAGGATATGTTTGCAGTCCTTTCTGGAGCCATCTGTTTGACCATCAAGATGACTAGACCCATAGTCCAGGCAGTCAATGACCCTGAAACCTCAAATCCAGGCAGCACTGGTAGATACCTCCAGTGTGTCCACCTTTCAGAGTGTGTCTGAAGAGTCAGTGCATTGAGAAACACATACAGACCAAGCACGTGCAGGCAGGTTGCGAAGTGCTCAGAAAGCCGTCACATGGAGAGTAGAACATTAACAGCATGGGACAATCTACGCACTTTGAAGAGATGCTTTTTCAGTTGAAGAGTTGAAGATATCAGCTGCTACTACTGCTCAGTCACAGGAGGAATCATAACTAACACAACAAGTATGGAAGACTTTTAAGGAAATGAAGGAAATTAAGTTCCGTTTTGTAATTCCAGTTGCTTTCTTGACGTTAATAAAACGAGCATAAGATCACTAGGACAACAATCTGACATCCAGGGGCTTCACAATGTTGAAATCTGCCTCAACAATCCAGGTCAGCACATAATGTCAAGAAAAGATAAAGACTGACATAAACAGGATAACCCGAGAGCCATTTTCCTCTTGAAAGACTCCTGACTCTTATTTTCCCTCACGTTTCCCTCCTATAATCAATTCCTATCGTTTATTTACTTTTTTACTTAAGTATTTTGTGGAACTCTTTCCTCTGCTTTAAGGGGTTTTATTCATCCTAGAGCTGCCAATCTAATTTCATTTATTGGGGTGCCTGAATATCACCCTGCCCTTGACATAAATGATATCTTTTCATGAGACTTTTGTGCCTTGTGCTTTTTTTTTCCCCTCAAAAGCAAAGAATAGTTTCTTGTATTCAAAGCATAAGCGCAGCTGCCCATGAGACTGCTTGGATGAGGACTAGATAAGAGAGTTACATTAGGGCAGAAATTCGGGTCACATCATATCAAACTGTAAGCATCAGGCCAAAGGTAGGCTTGGCTAATAATATTTATACACAGTCATTTTAAATGTGAAGACTTCTCCTGCCTTAAAAGAATTCTCCTTTCAGTCCCAAGTTGGTGCAGGTATTTTCAATAGGGTTATGTTGCCACTTGCTGAAATGCAGTACATTTGCATCTTCTTTGCATTATTTATTGTTATCCTGCAGGCTGGATTGTCACACTAATGATTTGTGTCACCATATTTTATCAGCTTCTGCTAGATTATATTTGCAAGTGGTGCCCCTGGACTTTAGGAAGGGAAATGTCGGTGCAAGTCTTTTACACCTGTTATACAGCATAGCTGGATGCTGTTTGTTGTCAAAGTCACGTAGAAAAATGTCTTTCCTTCAAGAGCAGCTCCTGGTATTGTGACCTTAACACATCCTTAGCAGACAGGCTCTTTAATGCTTTCAAAGCCTTTAGAACCATGTTACAGGCACATTCTCTAAGTTTATGCTTGACAGACCAAGGGGAGAATTTTCCAAGTCACTGTGATGTGTGCTGCGATATGTGACATAGTAGGTACTGCATGTGGCTATGGGACAGGGGGTGATTGAGGTGGGGGTAGGCAAAGATTTTGGACAATATGTGGAAGACCTAAGATGACTCCTCGCCTTCGCTACTGCCTTTCTGTGTCATCTTGGACAAATTGCCCACCAAATTATTACTACATTCCTCATGTTTTGCATGTGTGTTATGCCCTTTTCTTCTTTTCTTTTGTGTCTTAACTCTTTGCACTGCAAGATCTTCATGGTGAAGGCTGGGTCTTTCTCTATAACTGTACAGT
Organism: Penelope pileata; assembly: GCA_013396635.1. NCBI lineage: Eukaryota > Metazoa > Chordata > Aves > Galliformes > Cracidae > Penelope > Penelope pileata. The sequence goes on from WBMW01005927.1 coordinate 188,431, forward strand.
GGCTGGGAGAATGGGAATCTTGACTTGAGCTTAAAGTTTCTCACAATACAAATAATCACAGTTATACAAAAAAAAAAAACAGTAACAAATGGGATGAAACCTTGAATCATCAGGACTTACTTAAAGACTTGTTTTCTTTTAACTTATTCTGAGATTCTTTGCTGTGTCACAGCCTGTCTGACAGGTCCATATAAAGAATATGTCTGCTACTGCAATTGGCAAACTCTTTTGCTTGGAAAGGTGAAATGAGCACAATAAAAGCTTTAGACTTTCTTGGATGGTCTACATTGGTAAACAAAATACTGCCATGTAATTAAAATTACAGCTGGGCCCTTGAATTGGCTACCAGAAAAGAAACAAGCTATGGAAGAAAACATTTCCTTGTCTTCTTGCCACCCAGAAGGCTTGAAGTTAGATGTCCTCAACCCTTGAGTAAGTTCCCCTCTTTTTGGGAACATTTTTCCCTCCACATGGTCTGTGAAGTTATGTCTTTTTCTTGTGTAAGTGGACTGTCTAGGACATTTCTCTTAAATAACATCATCCTAACCTGGGATATCAGATACACCATTGGTGAAAATCAGCACAACTCCCAAAGGACATGTGTTGATTTTACACCCACTGGACATGTGGCTCAGCCAGCCTGTGATTTTTAGCACTTAGTTTTCTTCACAAATAGAAAATAAAATTATCATTTGCTTGTGATAAGTATATATTTAATCAGGAACTGGGATCTACTGTACAGCCAGGTGCCAAAAAGACATTCCTTAATTTAGAAGCATCATGATGTAACACAGCATTACTTCATGAATAAAGGGAACTGAAGGAATAAACAAAAATTACAATGAAATATTGTTGGAATGTTCGGTTTTACATAGGCTAAAAGACTTATTTAGGGATATGTATTTGTCTGAATTATTTCCAGAGCAAGTTTAACATTGAAGGAAGATAATTCCTTGGTTTTCTTGAATACATATTCATCTGTAAATGTTATCAGAGAGCCAAATTCCAATCTCATTTCTACTGTAGGAATAAAAACAGTCCAAAGGAGTTATGCTGTCCTAAAAGCTAAGATGTGAATTCTGACTATTTTTCTTGAACAGATGTTGAAAAGGATAGTTATGGGTTTGATAGGCCAGATTTAAATTATTTCTAAGAACATCCTGTGGAAAGAAAATGAATTTGAAAAGATATTGCAAAGGAAAATTCACTTACATCTTTTGCGCAGGAAGAACCTGTTGAATGACATCTAAAAGAGGATTAAAGCTGATTTCTTACAAGCAGTAGAATAATCAGATTTCTAAGCTAAAGTGGAATTAAGGTCCTTCAATTCATCTGCAAAGCTGACTGAAGTTGAATCATCGTTCAGTAATTTACATGTCATTTACAGGGGCATTCATTGTGCTTTTAGTACTGTAAATATGATCTGAACAGCTTTTGATCTTTTGCAGCATTTGCAGGAACATATTATTGTTTCTGAGAAAAAAAAGGAAGGGTTTTATACAAAAAAATCCGTAACGCTCTTTTACAATGTCAAAACAAATGTGTCAACCAAATGGTAATATCTGCGCTAGTTTCATTTATCTGCTCACGGTGGTTGTGAGGTTTAATGATTGTTTGTCACAAAAATACATTTTAAGAGAAGCAAGCAGATTGCTGAGTAGCAAACATGTTTTATGGAATATGTAACATTGTAAACACATTTTTGTTTCAATAGGATTCACAGAGGATTGCAAAATGAATGTGTTCATATAAAATGAGAAGTAGACAAAGCTTATGTTTTCCCAGCTAAGTATTTTGTATGAATTTACTCTTGCTAAAAAGATTCATTTGTTGCCATTAAAATTCCCTCTGTATTTTCTTTTTTATACTGGACTAGTGCCAGTTTTGAACTAGGACTAATTCTTCTGATACATATTTGACCACAGCTTCCACGACAAACACCTCCCACATTTCCTACAACTGCCAACATTGTTTATTCTGTCAGTTCTCACTTGAAGGATCAGATCTTTACCTGTGCCAAAGCCCAAGGAAGTCAATGAAAAGACTTCCAAAGGTTTTGAATCAGACTCTGGAAACAAAGCACCAGTAACTTCAATAGAACTACAATAATTTCCCCCAGTTGAGGATTTGACCTTGTGTATAACACTACTCTTACCATCATTCTCTCTGAGATTCATCTTCAACTCTTTTTAGAAGGACGAAAAAATAGAGATGTTCCGAAACCAGAGTTTTGACTGGGAGCAAAGTAAGAAAGATGTTTTATTCAAAAAGATAATAGTTCAGTCAAATAATTTATTAAATCAACTGTTGGGAAGGTTTGGACATTCCTACGTGATGAACCAACAACCCATATCTAGCTTTAAATATCCTCACTCTGGTTTAAAGTATCATAATAAATTTGAAACTCATGTCAATGTTCATCAGTGTTCATACTCATATTTCTTATTTATCTGCCCATGACAGATCTAGATAGTTCAATTTCCTTGTCCAATTCATGCTGCCTACTCTGTTCCTGGAATATTTGGAAGATTTGTTATCAGTTTGAATCTATTAGCCAACAGATTTAGATCTGTAAAGCTTCTCAGTTTCCTAAATAATTTGTCATATCTACTCAGAATTTAATCTTCTAGCAGTTCTTTTTTTTTCTGTTTTCTGGCAAATCTACATTTCCATTCATCATTTTAAAGGTGTCTGTCTGCCTTTTCTTATGGTGTTTGTCTGCCTTTCCTTGGCTTTTTGAGGTTTCATTTCCTCTGTCGGTTTATAGGTGGCATCCAGCATGAATAAGCTGGTTTTACAGTATTTTACAATATTTATCATTCTCTCATCTATATCAGATTCCTGTGGCATAAACTTGGGTTGCTCTGAAAGTAATGCCTCCTATTTTTTTTTCCCCATGGAAATAAATTACAACAGCTACAAAAAGCACAGTAACACTATTGGATAGAGCAAATTCTCAGCTACAACACACAATTTTTCGACATAGTCACCTCCATTAGTTGTGTGTTTTTGTGAGCAATGAACAAGAGCTTGCTTGCCATGCTTACAAAAATGTGCACCAGCAGAAGTGACCCACTGTTTCACAGCTGCTGTGATGGTGTAGTTGCTAGAATAATGTTGCCCACACAATCCATCTTTCAGCAGCCTGAACAGAGGAAAGTCAGAAGGTGCTAATTCTGGACTATATGATGGACATGGTTTGACAGTCCAGCCAAGATAGGCAATGTACTCCATGGTGTTCAAACTGATATGGGGTCTGGCATTATTGCATCACAAGAGAAAGGCTGTCTTCTTCTCTGGCCTGACTCTGGAAGTTCAAGCCTTCAGATTAGTCAATATCATGATGTAGTGGTCAGAGCCGATGGCTTGTCTGAGTTTCTGGAAATCTAGAAAGATCACCCCTTTCCTTTCCCAAATGACAGTACACATCATTTTACCTATTCTTGAAATTTTTCTTTAATTAGGAATTCACATGTTGCCACTCCAGGATATCACTGTTTTGACTCCCACTTGTAGTGGTGACATCATGTCTTGTTACTGATAATGATGCAATCCAAGAAACTGTCACCTCCGGCCTCATATTGGTTCAATAGACTGACAAATTTGCACAGTATTCTTTCTGTTTCTGTGTGAACATTCACGGGACCCACCTGGAGCAAACTTTGTGATATTCTAACGTTGTCATTATCATTTCCAGTGCACTGAAGCTGAAATTCAGCTCTGTATACAGTTCCCTGATTGTAATCTGATGATTCACATAGATGAGCTGATCGAGATGCTCTTCATTTTGTGGTGTGACAGCTGTGCCATCGCTTGTCTTTCACATTGCTGTCGTCACTGCTGAATTGCACCACCTACCACCTCACTGTGCTGACATCCACTGTTTGGTCTCCGTAAGTGTTTAGTAAGTGTTGATGAATGTCAACAGGTGCCGTTTTTTCAGCATGGAGGAATTCAATTCCACACCTTTGCTTCATATGCACTTCCATGTCAGACGCCTTCTCGTGAGACTGCCTCTCTGCTGTCGTTTGCCTCATGGTAACAAAATTTAACAGAATATTGGTGGGAAGGTTCAATCTGCCATACCGCCAACTGCCATGCCACCAACATCCGCCTCTGTCTCTGTGACATAATAAAATAGGAGGCATTACTTTCTGAGTAGCCCATAGAATGGCTTGGGTTGGAAGGGACCTTCAAGACCATCTAGTTCCAACCCCTCTGCTGTGGAAAATGATAGTTAATGTACTCTTTTTCTTATCCAGATTTTCTACCTTGTGGAAGGAAGAGTTAATCCATTAGAGACTAGAAAACTTGGGAGGTTTATATATACGGAGGCTCATCTCATGCCATCTTGTGCAGCTCATCTGTCAGTTTTAGCCAACCTGAGAAAAACTTATATTGCTCATCTGTTTCGATGGACACTGATATATGACTTCTACATTTAAACATTCTTTCAGATATTCAGCCCTGAAGGAAACACCCCAAGGGAAATAATTTGCTCAGTCAGATTTCCACAAGTTTGATCTTTAGTGATGTTTGACAATTTTTGTGACAGAAAGCAGAAATGTTTTGTGTTTTGTTATCATCCAGCTGAATTTAACTAAGTGATCAACAGGATTTACCTCGGACATTATCAGGACCATATTCGTGACTACTCCTAGCTTTTCTCCTCAGCTGAATCCTTTTGATAACTTTTAGTAAAATACGCTTTCTGAAATAAAAGGGCCTGGAGGTGCTTCCACTAGGCCTTTTCCATTCTACCACTGAGTTTTACACCATTGTGAATGAATGACTGCTTTAGGTTTCTGTTTAGGATTGTGTGACTTGACCTCTGAAGATGTCTGTCTCTGAGACATGCTTTAGAAGCATTCCACATATTTGCTTAGATGAAACAAAACAGTTGACTTAAAATGGCTCTATTTAAACTGTAAATCCCATTCTAAGTTGGTAATTCTATATTTTGAAAGCTGCAAATAAGAAACTTTCCCCCAGGTCTGCTCTTCACTATTCCTTCTGGTACTTGCCAGATTCTTGATTCTCGCATCATTAAAAGTAAAGAATTAATATTCTTTTTTGAGAGGAATTCTTCTCAAGGTGTTGGCCTTAATTCAATGACGTTAGGAAATTTCCCTGTTAGTTACTACATTTTTGATAAAGCATTTAAAGACTTTTAGAAGGAGTTGTTTCTCTGATTTGTAATGCCACTTGATTTGTTAAACGATGCATAGATATTTTATAGCAGTCCTGACTCACTGTTGCCTTGCTTTGGCATTGCGCTAATGCACCTGAATAGCTGTCGCAGTACCAGACAACTGTAGTTAAATAGAAACAGATTTAGGAAATCACAGTTCATCTTTATCTTTGGTATGGACATTCCCATCCTTACTGTTATTATATCATTTCCTAACCATAAGTCCTTTGCCAGTCTTCAGACCTCATCTCATAAATGAATTTTCTCATCTTAAAGTAGTTCACAGGAATAACCATTTAGGACAAAGTTCCATCACTGCAGCCAGTATACCTGAAGACTTTTCCCAGGAGTGTAGTGTTGGGAGAATTTGTCTTGAAATAATTCTTGCCTCATCTGCAGTACTCAGTGTAGCTAGTAATTCTAGGATTTTTTTTTCCCTGTTTCACAGTAAACTGAGTTTTTATGTAGACCCTTTCCTGTCAGAAAATTGTGACCTCTTAAAATGAGGATAAAAATATTGATTGGAAGAATTTTAAAATTTATAATGGGAAAAAGTGCAAAAGATCTAAAATACTAGGTTTAGATGACAATCATACCATGGCAACAACAAGGCTTATGTGTGTCACTTATCAGGTAAGACCTGCTTCTTTATTTTGATCCTTTTTTTCTGGAGTTATTCTCTGAGAATCATACAGATTGTTTAAATTTCCAACAAGAGTGAAAAAGAAAAGCTGAAGAAATCTTTCTTTTTTCCTTTTGGAACTCTTCATTATAGAGTTCACAATCACAGAAATGTCATATTTATGGCAAAATATATATAAGTATCCAGGCCAAATAATGCTAAAACTTATTATTACTATTTATTTATTTATTTATTTACTTGTTTACTCTTCCTAGAGAATTCTGAAGCTTAGAAAGTCCTTAGATTCAAAAAAAGACTAGTTTCATTCTATAGTCTATTTTTTGCTAGTCATGATTTCATGATTTTTTTTTTTTTGTGAGAACTTCTGCCTTTGGAAAAAGTTTCTGAGGGAGAGAGCTGAATTCAATCCATTCATTATTTGAGGGACATTTATTTTCTCTCATGACTTCTGTCTTTCTTAATTGTGTTTTTGACTGTAATTCTCAAATGGAGAAAACTGATTTACACATATATTTGTACACATACCCTTGCACTACACTCAGTGAGGCTACTAAAATCAATCTTTGCCAGCCACTAAGAAAAACTGATTTTATACAAGTTTTTCATATTAAATTCCTAACATTGGAGAAACAAAAGACACCGTGCCACCTATTAACATGTCAACAAAACTGTTCTCTGAAGACTAAAGGAAACAGCATCTCTCAGCTGAATTCATCCTTGTCCCTTACCTTGCTAACTCTATTATTTTTCCTTCCCACTATCACAACAGGTTGTAGGTACAAGTAAAACAGGCAGTTTCCTAAGGGAGAGGACTGCTGAAACCATCTCACTTTCTCCTCTGCCTATGATTATGACTAAGATTAGAGTGAAACCAGCAGTAATGACAATGGAACTTTTCCAAAGCTGGTCGGATGTAAATGTCAAAATTAAAATCAAATGTCAAAATTGAGAATAAGCCTCATGTTTAATTACTCTGTTAGAATATTGGTCATATTGCAGCATCAATTCATTAAAATTCTCAGTCTTCAATTCTATGTGTTTTATAAGATGACAATGAGAAATCTCATGGGCTTAAAAATGAGATCATCACAGTTAATTTCATGCTTATGTGCTTGATTGAATCAGAACCTAACTGCTAATGAGAGCAAAATAATGTGCACGTGTATCTGAAAGAAGAATTTGGCTTTGGGTTGCTATTGGGTTGCGGTTCAACCTAGCAGACAGTTATGTCCCACACAGTTATTCTTTCACCCTCCCCCCTCCCAAGTGGGATGGGGGAGAGAATTAAGGAATAAATAGGGTAGAACTCGTGGGCTGAGATAAAAGCTACTTACTAAGACAGCAGAGAGAATAAATACCAGTACATATATATATATATGTAAGAAACAATAGGTAATACACAAAGCAAGGGACCAACAACTGACACCCAACCGGCCAGCAGCCCCTCCTTCCGAGAAAGATACTCCTCTTCCATAAAAATCACATGATGTGATATGGTATGGATTGCAAACAGTTTAGGTCAGCTGCCCTGGTCCTGTCCCCTCCCAGTTCCCGGCTCCTTATGCCTTCTAACTGCTTCACTGAGGAACAGAATATGTCCTTGGCTGTGTTCAACACTGCCAGGTGTTATCAGTTTTGTTTCTCTTCTGAGAACAAAACATAGCTTCATACCAGATACTGTGAAAGAAGTAACTTCTGTTAGAAACTAAGACAGCTCAAAAGCAATATATACATATATATAACATGAGGTTTGCTCTGAAAGGTGATGCCTCATCACTTATTATTTTGGCCCATGACGTCAGAGGTGGATGTTGGTGGTACGGCAGTAGAGGTTGAACCTTCCCACCAATATTCTGTTACATTTTGTTGCTGTGCGACAGATGGCAGCAGAGAGGCAGTCTGACCAAATGGCATCTGACATGGGAGTGCATAAGAAGCAAAGGTGTGTCATCAAATTCCTCTATGTGGAAAAAATAGCATCCATTGACATTCATTGGTGCTTGCTGAACTATGGAAACCAAACAGTGGTTGTGAGCATGGCAAGGTGGCGGATGGTGCATCTCAGCAGTGGCAACAGTGACAGTGGGTCACCTCCACTGGTGCAGATTTTTATGGGCACAGTATTGCTGGCAATACTACATAGCTACTGGTGGTGGCTATGTTGAAAAACAGTGTTTTGTCACTGAGAATTTGCTCTATTACATAGTGTTATTGTGCTCCACGTATTTGTTGTAGTTTCCATGGAAATAAATAGGAGGCACTACTTTCAGAACAATCTATGTATGTGTGTGCATAAACAATTAGTTTTTAATGACTAGATTTTACCTTCCTCAGTCTGAAGCAGATTAGCTAGACTATAGCTAGCTGAAAATAGAAAAGCTTGGGCAAAAACCTCATTTTCAGTTACACAAAAACACCAGTCATAGGTTTTGAGTAAATTGGTTATGAGGCTTTAAGAGGTGAGCATCAACCACATAAATGGAAACAGGAAAGGAAATGTACAGCACCAATCAAATTTATGCAACAACTCATCACAAAACATTTTGACATCAAACTGAACTACAGCAATGTAGCACTGGGTGAATTTTATTCTCAGCGCTACTTCTCATGGAGCACTGTGAGGCTTAATTAGCGAGCCTTTGAATTGTGCTTGGAGATCTTCAGATAAAAGAAATTGATACACAAGTGGAAAAACAAACAAATGAACAGAAAGGGAAACAGGAAAATAATAAATCTCTACATGAGCTTGGTGGAGTTAAGATGCCATTATTTCAGCTGTGATTAAAGGATACAAGCTTTAAGAAACTGCAGCAGTGAGCTGCTTCTGTGGCAGAACGTGTGGTTTTATGACATAAAGTAGGGCTGTTGAGTTGATTAGCAACAATGTCCCTTAAAAAAAAAAAAAGCTTCCCATTCCGATTCAGCTTAAATAATTAAAATAGCATTTACAAATGCTGCTAAGATCTTTTGTTATTTCTTTTGGCATGTGTTGCTTTTTTTTCTTTTTCACTTCGTAAGGCTAATAAGTAAATTGCAAACATATATTATTCTTCACCATTCTCCACTCACTTTCCTCCCACTGGCAACCAATCTACCAGAATTCTCTTCCATTCCCATTAATTGGTCCTTAGAGAATCTCCCTCACATACCTTTGCAGTGACAGTCAGTGAACATTTCTTAGTAATACCGAGTTAGAAGCCCTGTGATAGCTCACAAGTCACATATTGAACTGAAGCTTTACTACTCCCTTCCATTATGTTTAATGCATGAGGATTCTTAAATGGCATGGCTCAGGTGATGGATCATACTTTTACTTCCAGAGTATCGTGAGTTTCTCTGGATACTTCTTTAAGATATTTATATGTTTTTTTCGTAATGCAATGATTTCCTGGCAGTCCATATCAAGTACAATAGCATAGCAAGCAATATCACCTCATGTTTTTTGAAGCTGTAAAATCAGAATGTCTGAACTCTGCAGGGGAAAGGTTAAAAAAAAAGTCATATCTTCCTGACACTGATATTTTTAACATGTTTAAAACTTCTCGACTCGGAAAAATAAAAAAACAGTACAGTATGGAGTCCACAGTGTCATGTGAGTTTTCAGTAATCTATGGCATTTTTTCTTTTAAATGGAGATGATTCAGCAGTGCTACAAGGTCCCAAGTGAAATCAGGTGTCTGGTGTGAACACTGCTTTCCACAGACATACAGAAAAAAATAACTACACGCACACGCAAACTCAAAAAGTCTTCACTACCCAAAAGACCTCACAATTAAAAAAAAATAAGAAATTCAAGTATTTTATTTTTTTTTCCAGAGAATTAACATGCAGGATGGTGAAGTGCTATTTGGAGACAACTTTCTATGTGTCCAATGTATTTGTCGTTCAGATTTTAGAAACCCTGAAAACAGTGGGATGATTCAGGCTGGTGCAAGTTTTCTGCAGCTGCAGTCAGAGCACACAGGTCAGAAACCAAAGGTGAAAATCATTCCACCCAATTGTAGGAGTGAGAATAATTTCATACTTCTCTACTGCACTGAATCTTCAATAGGTCTCTGCCCGCTTGGTTTTCAGCTGCAGGTCCAGAAAGATGAATGTTCAATCAAATCAAGTGCCTCATCTGCTAGTCCCAGACAGATATCTTACACCTCATAAAACATCTCCGAAATGACCTTGTGGCCTGCAATGAATTTTAACCTCTAATCTATGGAGACAGCCAATGGAGAGAGATAGGCACTTTCAAAAGTTGATTTGTTTCTTTCTGGTAGAAATATCTCAAATAGGTGAGATGGTTCACAATCTGGACATCCCTAGTCCTCTGCACTAACAGCAGAAGAAGGCTACAAGCTTGGATTAGAGATGATACATACTGGTGACATAACTAAATTAATCTGAAACCTTCCTCACATGACTGACAGAACCCAAGCAGTTAAAACTTTCCTTTCTATTTCCTCCTTTTCATAATCTTTTGTTTGGGACTGAAGCTACGAAAAGTCACCCAAAAGTCTTACATTAAGATACACAAAATTAGTGAGATGTTCCGGAAGAGCAGTGCAGTTCTAAACATCAATAAAAATATGTTATAATAGACTTAACGGCAGAACCTTTGAGAAAAGGGGCTATAAGAAACTTTATGCCCATGCAGAAATTCTTACAGTGAATTCCTACCTATGATTGTAGCTATAAATGAGAAATCTAAGAATCAGATAACGGACAAATATGCTACTTCTCATGTCTTTTTGCTCTGCTCTATCCACAGGTGGACTGCATTTACCTTCAGTTTCCCTTGTGCATACAAAGAATGATGGGTAATCATGACGCCTACCTGTGCAACCTGCTGTAGGGAACCTGCTCTGGCAGGGGGGTTGGACTCGATGATCTCTTGAGGTTCCTTCCAACCCATGCAATTCTGTGATTCTGTGATTCTGTGATTCTCTAGCATGAAGGTGATGGGCTCCCAGATGCAGCTGGAAACAGTCACTTTGTTGATAGCAATTGTCAGTATGCTTTGTTCCCCTACAGATGGTGTTCTGCTGCAGGTCAGTAATTCATGTATTACTGTCTGTGTTTGGTTTCTCAAGGTGGCAAGGAAATTTCAGAGTACAGTTGTGTGCCCATTTTCATCTTCATTCTATTTGTGCTAGGAGACAGCCATTGAGAAAATATCTTGAGTAAGTGAAGATTGTGGTCTTAATATTTTTCATATATGCTATTTGCTTTCTTTCTCATGTCTTTGAATCTGTTTTACTGGACTCAGCAGTGTTTTCCTTGACACATATACTAACACTTTAATCAGAACTAGGGTTTGTTTCCAAACACTGGAAGGTGATCATCTGTGCTATTAAATTATTAGAGACATTTTGGCCCAGTCCAGCTAGTAGTCTCTCAAATAACTCCTAGACATGGTCAAGAGCTGGCATAGGTTAAAGACCATTTTCAGTAGGTAGTTTACATGTTGTCACTGTATTTTGAAAGAATGTGGCCAGACTATGCCTAGTGACCTCAAAGTCAAAGAATAGACCCTGAATCTGTTTCCGAATAGAATAAAAACACATTGAACCCTCTTTTGCAGGCATATATCCACAGATTATAATGATGTGGTCCATACTCTGTATCCTATCTCACGCCCTGAAGCTGAGAGATATGGGCCAGAACATTATAGTAAATCAATCAGAATAGACTTATGTGATGGTGTCTGAACTGCTGACCATTGTAGCATTCAGACCATTCCAGAACATTTTTGTCTGGCGCTGTCTTTACTTGTTGTTGCTATCATAATGTTGGCAGTTGTAGAAAAAGGTTATTACACTATAAAATTGCTGTGCTTAAATCTTCTGCCTACATGACTGTTCAAGGCAAGAGTTCCCTCATTTTGTAGTATGTGTCATCTCTGGGTTGAAATAGAGTTTTTTGGGGTGGATGGAATCAGTGATTTGTTTGTCTTTTGGTTATTTTTTTCCTATTTCTCTCAAAATAAGACTCAAATACCCCAAAATCACTGGAAAGACACTCCAGATATAATTAATCTAATGTAATACTGAAGTCTGAAATGTAAAGGTCTACCTCTGAGCTGCTCTAGGCTCCTTTTCTGGTCAGTAAAGAGAAATAGGTATCTCAGGGCTGTAACTGACCTCACCAAAAGCAAAGCTATTAAGTAGGTCAAACGAATCAAGCCTGAATGTGTGTGTTTCCTTCAAGGGAAAATATGGATTTCTCCATTAGATAAGTCTCAATTACTCCTTGACTATACTCTGCCTTACAATAGTTCAGTGGTACAGGCAATTCCCAGCTAATTCACAGTCAGATTATTCTGTCTGAGTTCCACAAAGATCATAAAAATATGAGAGATTTTACTGAATCTCACCATCTATCTCAGCATGTCGTTTCTGACAGCTGCCAAAAAGCAGATGCCCAGGGAAGAGCCATAAAAACAGGGCAAACATATCATATTTCCTCCAGCCTCTTTCCCAGCCTCTAACCATCTGTAGCTTCAGAACTCTCTAAGCCAGAGACGTTTTTGATGTGTTCAGCAACCTATGAATGTGTCCCATCTCCCTACAAACCAATGTTAAAGACTTAACCACGAGCAGCATCCTGCAGTAGGTGGTCTCTCAGCTTAACTGCAGTCTGGCTAATCAATTTCGTTTTGTGTGTTTTGTTCCTGCCTTCTGCTAGTTTCATTTAAAATAGTGCAAAGTAATTTCTGGAACACAGTCAGTGTGGAAAGGCAATCTGTTTGCTTTCTCCATCCTTAAGAGTGCAAATGTTGGTGGCTGTAGTAATCCCTGTGCTCCAGCAACCTATGTTAAGTCCTGTGTATTCTTTCTAGACATTAGCTGATGTTAGGTATCTGAATTGGGTATTCTGAACAGCAGCCCTATGGGCCTTTTCTTATCTGTTGTTAGAAAAAGGTGCCTAGATACGTTATGTTAGTCTCTAGAGCTGTACTTAGGCTGAAATGTATCATAACAAATATCCTTTGCCTTTTTCAGTTCTTATCCCAATGCAGCAAAGCCATCCATGCTCTTTGGGAAGTGACACTGCATATTTCATCTGTTTTTAACAAGTCATACAATTGTTACTATGTCCATCCATTTTCTTTCATTTTCTCCTTAAAATTCTGGCACGTAATCACAGTTGTGAAGCATTTGCTTTACAATTGGATTTCAAACTGAATTAAAATTCGAAACTGGAATTCCTTTTTCTTGGAAACTCAGTTTCCAATCTGTTCCACAAGATTTCTGTGACTCGTTTCATCCTTCCAAGCCTTGTTTTGACCCAGGCAAATTCTCTTTTGTCTTTTGTATCTTTTCTAATTTACAAGTCTCCTGCATCTTACACCAGATCTACCAATCAGAGAAAAAGTGAGTACTACATTTCATGGCCACAAATAAACAATGTCTAAAAGAAAAAGTGAATTGAACCTCAATTTTCACACCAATATGGCACACTAGAGTGATTTGGAAAGATTTGTTCCCTGTTCTCTTCTGTCATGGTTTTCACTGCTTGTGTTTTCATGTTTCTGTGATCAGTATACAAAGGTACAGAAATTTTCATTCAAAGCTTAATCACGTAATAACACCACCACCCTTTAGAAAACACTGAGAATGGCTCTGTAAAATTTAAGAAACAGCCAATAATTCATTAAAAGTAGATATCTGAGTTAGAGAGCAACATTATTATCATTATTATTTTAATTCTTTAGCCAAGAGAATCTTTTCTCTATTGGCAAATATAATTTCTTTAGAATTCTACTACTTTTTGTGCCCTCATTTTAATCTTGTTCATATTTTTAGAATGCTTTCACATGATATTAGAATAAGTGGCAAAAGATTTACATTATTAATGACATACTGCAACAGTGAATATCTAAAAGTAATTATCTGAAGATTGACAATGGACAATGAAGATAAATAAGCTAGCTAAAACTACACAGGAAATACTTACACGTTACCAGATGAATCTTCAAAACCAGGGTAAATGATCTGCAAACAGTTTGAAATTCACCACAAATACTGTTTACAGCAGACAATGTGTTGACAATCAGACAAGACTGAGATTAAATAGGATCTGGCCTTATTTGTTATTTTTGTTAGCCAAACATTCCTTTTATAATACACACTATATTTGGGTATCCTTCGTTGTTCACACATCTCACATGAGTATCACTTCCTAATTAGCAACGCTAATGAGAACAAGTGCTTCAAAAATTATATTAAAATCTTTGCTGTTTAAACAGCCTAGATTTACAAATATCCTAGTAAGATGACCATGGCATTCGATATCAAAATATACTCACTCTAAACAATCTTCAGAAACAGAATATATTAAAAAAATCAAACATCATACTTGTGGAATACTAAATAAAGTACTATCTTAACAGAAAAAAAAAAAGAATACTGCATCAAGAGAAAACAGTTTCTAATCTCACTTCTTCTAGGTTGAGAGACCTGGGGCTCTTCAGCCTGATGAGAAGTCTCTGGGGTGACCTGTTGGAGCACATCCACAGAAATGATCCAGGGGATGGAACACCTCCCCTAGGTGGACAAGCTGAGAGACCCGGGGTTCTCCAGCCTGCAGAAGAGAAGACTTGGGAGAACTGATGGTAACCTTTCAGTGTCTAAGGGGGACTGAGAAAGGAGGGGACAGACTCTTTAGCTGAGTCTGTGGTGATAGGACAAGGGGAAATGGCTTCAAACTAAAATAGGGGAGATTTAGGTTGGATATAAGAAAGAATTTTTTTACGATAAGGGTGGTGAAGCACTGGAACAGGTTGCCCAGAGAGGTGGTGGAAGCCCCATCCCTGGAGACATTCAGGGTCAGGCTGGATGAAGCTCTGACCAACCTGATCTAGCTGTAGGTGTCTCTGTTTGTTAAAGGGGAATTGGACGAGATGACCTTTAAAGGTCCCTTCCAACTCTAGTGATACTATGATTCTATGGTTCTATCACATGAACTAAAAAAATATCAGTTGAACTAGATTCCTAGACGCTTACACTGTTACTATCATAGAAAACTTCCCTGTGGTCCATTCTGGAAGAGAATAAAATTCCTTTCCAGGAAGGAAAAAGTACTTCCCATGCACTGAAATACTGATTGATCGATGCAGCTTCTGTTTTTAGATTGTAGTAGGAAATGGCTGAGCAGAGTTTGTGCAGACAAGATTTACTTTTCTGTTAATTCAGGCCCACAGAAATTCATATGAAACTTGCTCAAGGTTCCTGCTGTCAATTCATGCTGTATTTAGTGACAGACAAATCAGAGGTTGGATTGATATAAATTTTAGACCTGCATTCACGTATTGGTGGCCTCTGCTCTCTGTGGCCTTACCAACATTGTATAGACTCAGAATTGTAGGGATTGGAAGAGACCTCTAGAGATCATCGACTCATGTTTCTTGTAACAATAATATAATTTTGCTTTGCTAAGGAAAGTGAGAGGAAAAGAGATGTAGAAGACATTTTACATTTCCTGTATGATCCTTGCTCAAAAAGAGCTTAGGAATTACTGTACTAGATGGAATTGATGTCTCCAATTCTCTGAAGTATGCTACTGTTTGTATAAGGAAATCAGAATCACTCCCATAGTAGGAAAGGGATAATATTGGCAATCTTGGTGCTGTAAGCTATTTGACACTGAACATGTATTTGGTACGTGTAGCACTACCAGAGGGCTTTCTAATATTACTGAAATATTTAGATAATATTTATATTTAATTTAATTATTAAATTATATTTAATAATAATTGCTGAAATATTATAATAATATTTAAATATTTCAAATATTCAAATAGCATTTAAATATTTCTTTTTTTCTAGTAAAAAAATTGCTAATAGTGTCTCCTCAGAGAAGAAATTGACATCTACAAGTTTTGATATTCATTGGCTAACAAAGGAATTTGCCGTATCTCCAGCTCTAAATGCTCCCCTTTATTTGCAACAGAAGACAGGAAAACATTCTGTTATGTCCTTTGTCTGGAGATAAATTTGGGGGTCACAGACAAAATTTGGTTTGGGGCTCCAGAGTCCCATGCTCTGACAACACCAGCTGCAGAGAAAGCATGACAGGGAAGCATCAGGAATAAAAAGAGCAGGGAAACGATCCAAATTGTAGCACAATAGTAGACTGAAAAAAGCATTTGGATGTTTCTCTGAGCTTTGTCTGTGTGCTGCTGCGTTCACACTCAACCTAAAGAAGACAGTTCGTAGGATATGACTATTCTACAGGTGTAGTGAACAAGGCATTGTAGGGCCTTTTGTCTGTTTTAGTAGTTTATTTTATTGCAGACACTTCAGAGATACTTCATTAAGCTCCTCCTTTCTTTCTTCTCTCCCCTATAGCCTAGACACCGTAATAATCTTTGCTCTCCTTACATGTTGAGGGCTGAATTCCTACTGGTTTTCTGTTACCATTCACAGCTGGTTCCACCTCCACAGACCATTTTTCCAACACTAATGAAGTCAGTATTTGATCTTCAGTTTGTTCATGATTCCAAAAGCATCTCGTAATACCACTTTTCAATTATTTGCTTCTTTCATTTCTTTTTACCAAAGAAAAAAACAGTGTTTCTCTCTGAGAACACTGCATCTCCTGCATTTTGCATCTCGTGCTTGTTTAGCTTGCAGACTCCTGGAAGCAAGAACTGTCTCTTATGGATGTGCGTGAAGTGTGTGGGCCACTGGAGGCTCTAAATGAGTCAGTAACAAAGACAATGAAAATAGGCAAATAACTGATTGTTCACTAACAGTAAAAGAACCACGTAACAAATGGGGATTTACAACCAAACACAACTAAAGATGGATTTGATTCCAGTGTTTTTATGAGCTACCTCTTCAATTATTCACAATTCGGTTTTCACGGGAAATGGAATATTTTGACAAAATAATAATAATAGAAACCAAAAAAAGTGACCCCACGTCAATAATTTTAAATTATTAAATTAGAACATGCAATTCATAAATTTGTCCAATATTAGTTTTGTAATCTTATGCTCTGATGAACTAGAACAGAAATCCAGAATAAATATTTGATTTTCTTGACAAATAATTCACTTTTAATTATAGTGGGGCTTTTCTAAGACCATAAAAAGAAAAAGGTAACCTAAGTTCATAAAACTTTAAGCTATTCGATATTATAATATATTTATTTGGAAACTCTGTGGGTGGGATTTTTATGATCTAACTACAATAACCTAAAAATTAATTGTTCGTTTTGGTTTCCCAGTCAATTTATCTTTGCAGTCAACGACACATGAGATGTTCCAGAAGTTAATTCTAAAACTGGTGGGATGAAACATCCTCTGGAGAAATACATCTTTTTCCACAGTCTTTGGAATACGACTAGCCTAATTCAAACATATGGGGTTTAGACATTTAAAATATAGAGAAATAAATTCTAGATACACAAAAATACCCTGCCAGATAAGCATGGATTCACCTAAGGCAAGAATGCCCTTGATGTTTATACAGTCCACAGCGATTTAAGAATGTGTAATCCTCAAATTAGGATTAGTCTATACTTGAGGTATAGCACTATATTCTGCACATCTTCTGAATGTAAACTCTGGGTCCAGTTCTGAAAAATATTACCTACCTATCAAACTATAAATATATACATACTTCTATTGACTTCCATGTTTATTTGCAAGATTGGACCTATGCTCGAGCCGTACAACTCTTATTAGGCATATTTGAGCAAGATTCCAAGAGAGCACATCTCAGTTTGTGTTGTTTACAGATAGGATTGGCTTTTACTTCCTATTATTCTAAATGTGTGATTGAGTTGATATTAACTCCAGTATCACCCTGACATTTTTCTGGCAGTTATAATTTATCTTCCTGACTTCTTTAATTTGAAATTATTCAGAAATATTTGTTTTTTCTTTTTGGTTTGTTTGTTTGCTTATTTCTTTAGCCCTATCATTAGAGCCATGTTTTCCCTAATTCACAGTAGTCAGATGCAAATGGATTCCTGCTTTGAGTAAAATCCCTATCTCTGAGAAAATCTGGTCTCACGTGGACAATTGTCCACCTTAGAAATTCCTTGCTAGGATTTTGTTGAGGAATATGGTGTGTGATGGTTTGATCTATGGACTCTGTTGGAGGGAACACTTCAGAATAGTTTCAGTCACCCTTACCACTAGCATAAGCACTGCCTAGATTGATATTTAGCACTCTGAAGCTACAAGCAAATTCTGTAACATCTTCAGTGAACCAGGTCCCAGTCCCCCTCGACTCAACAGGAAACTTATAGCTGAAATAAAACGGAAATAAGCTTGGAGTGCAGTTTCCAGTTTGTAGAACAGAAATCATGGCCACACTTTAGCAAAGTATTTCTGCTTAGTTTAACGTTGTGAAAAATTCTTTCCACAGAATCACTTTTCTGCTTAACTACAGGCATATACTTAAGCAGTTTGCAAAAACAAGGCCAAGAATTCATAATTATTGTGCAACTCTGCTGACATTTAGTAATTTGCCTGCATTACATGGATGATAGAAGTATTTGATATCATAAAGATAGCAATATATCATCAACAACAAAATGCTATGAAAATCACTTTGCTTTTATTGATTTAATGTGGAAGGCATTCATATTCTCTATAAATGGACAAGCATAAACCCTCACAGAGACATAATGTTTCTGAAAGAAAAATTAAATGACATTATCTTATTTGCAAAATATATGGTAATTTATATTACACATCTTAGGTTATCATGTTGAGAGTATATTTCTGAGGCCCTGTCTTAATCTTCATTTTTCTTTTCAACAAGCAGATACTGAAAATACAAAACAATAACATAAAACCAAGCAACATGAGTCAACACAAACTGATTATTTGCACACATTTTCCTGAATCCTAATTGCTTTCTGTGCTCTCAAAACATCATCAGATGGAGAAATAACAACCTTCATCATACAGTAAAAGGCAATTACACAAACTTGAAGAAGATACCTGGGGAATCGTCATATCAAGCTTGATTTACCCTGACATTCTGCAAACACATATACCAATCACAACAGTTTTGAGTCTGCTTCAACACAAAATAGAGTTCCCTGAAGTTCACTGGAGGTAAAACTAAATTTTCACAGTGGTCCCTTCTGGCCTTTAATGTATTAATCATGGTCTTTTTAGATTAAAGTACTAGAATTGCCTACAAACATCATCTTTCTGATTACCTCCTGTTCATTTTACTATAGTTTTTCGTTCTTGTTTTGTATTTAGATTTCATGATCCTTTCCAGTCTTAATACTAGGTTGTTCCAAAAGTAATCCCTCCTATTTATTTCCGTGGAAACTACAACAGATGCAAAGAACACAAGAACACAATTTGGTAGGGCAAAGTCTCAGCTACAAAACATTGTTTTTCAACATAGTCACCATTCTTTTTGCATTTCCACCAGAAATGAACAAGAGCCTGCATGCCACGCTCGTAAAAATTTGTACCACTGGCAGTGACCCACAGTTGCTGTTGCCACTGCTGAAGTGCTTACATCCACTGATCTCCATAAATGTTCAGCAAGTGTCAATGAATGTCAATGGCTGTCATTTTTTTTGTATGGAGGAATTCAACAATGCACCTTTGCTTCATACACGCTTCCATGTCAGACACCATTAGGTCAGACTGCCCCTCTGCTGCCATCTGTCACATGGCAACAAAATGCAACACAATATTGGTGGGAAGGTTCAATCTCTTCTGCCTTACCACCAACATCCCCCTCTGACATCATGGGTCAGCATAATAAAATAGGAGGTTTTACTTTTGGATCAGCCCTCGTATATTCTCTACATTCTACTCTCCTTATCTGAACTGGTTGAAACAGGATAGCCTCTCTTGTGTGGCCGTACAAGAAGTGCATTTCTGAATAAAATAAGTTTCCACTTAATTACTACTTCAGTACAGGAAAACATATGCTTTAAAATTGTATAAAGCAATGCCTGAAAAGCCATTCCAAAGTTATTTGGTAGAATAAACCAAGTGAGGATGATGACATCCAAAAAAATGCATCAGTGATCAACGACCCCAAAGAAGTGGGAATGCCTCTCCTGGCTCCTACTTAGAAATAACCTAGGTCATGGGAATGGTCACTTTTTCGTCTAGAAGAAAGAGAGGATGTTTAAGAGAATCATTTAGCTGTAAATCCTGGCATCTACTTTTGCAGAAACATCTGCATAAGGAGTTTAAGGCTATCTATGCTCTGCTGCATTGGCCAGGGGCAGAAATCAGCCGTATGGGCCTCATAGTTTGCTCCAAAAACAAATTAATTTTGGCTTCTGCATAGGAAAATTGGGTGGAGGAATTACATAGTCTCTTACTCAGGCCAGTTTACCATATTAAATTATCTGTCATTACAGTCCCCACCTGCTTAATCTATATCAAAAAAGCATCTTTATTAATACATGAAAGAACATGAATGTCATGTTACAGAAGTAAATGAACTCACTGTAGACTGTGTCTAGGGCTTGGTTCTTAATACAGTAGGTAGGGATATAGAGACAGGAACGTTGTATGCTTATTAAGATGCATTCCTTGGCATAAGTCCTGCAAACTGGCCAAAAAGTGCATGGTCAATCTGTTCTATTCAAGCTCCACTGGATTTGTTACATTATATTAGGTGGAACTTATTTTCATACAGTAGCTTTGGAACAGGATCAGAAACCATGTTCTGACTGAATGTCCGACACTGGAAACTGCAGAAATGTGGCTGGGTTTCTACTTCTTCTGAACAGAACTTCCAACTGGAGAAAGACAACATGTTAGGAAAAACAACAGTCTAAAACACCATTTTCTTCATGGAAAATGCATGATGCCTTATTTTTGTTATTAAGTCAGTTGGGAAAATGTAGCCTCACTCCCTCCCTGTCTGTTCTGTGTAGTCAGTTTTGTTTCACAAACATTTTAAAGCAATTGTTATGGTATATAAGACAGTTATAGTGCAAACAGTTATTTAAACTTCAGGAAATCTGCTCATTTTTTTCCTGTTGTCAACTATCTCTTATTACTGACTATTTGTGATGAAGCAGAAGCAGACAAGTGTAAAATAGAATTTTTCAAGCTGAAATCTAAAATGTGTATCAAAGATACATATCATTGTCATTTATCATTTATGTTGTGTATACTTCAGGGTAAAAAGGCTACACCTTGTGGCAAACACAATAAGCAAAGCCCTTTAAAACAAAATCCAAAGGTTTGCGTAGATACTTTCAATAAATATGAGATAAACACCCCTTCAAGATCCTTCACATCTCTCAACTAGTGGTGAAGCAAACTGTGGACACATTATTATCTTAAAAAAACAAAGAAACAAAAAACCAGAAAAACAACAACCAAACCCAAAACATAAAAATAGAAAATAATTGTTGATATAACTACTAGTAATAACATAACATTGCCTATTCTTCAGAGTTCCCTAGAAATGAAAAATAGGGTTCACCAAGTGAATGGCAACTTCTCATTGAATTTTCTGGTGTTTAATAATAAGAGAATCTTGCTAGGGTATTCTTGTAGAAGTTGATTCACTCACAGATATAGAAACGATTGAGCTAGACATATTTGCGGTCTGTAGCTGATACCAAGTTTCATTGAAATTGTCTCATGCATTCAGTATTATTGAAGGACAAACAAACAGACAATGACACATTCATGTACAGTGTCCTCCTAGAAGCTTTTTTTTCTCTTGAAGAAACAAAATAAAAGACAATCTTCCTCTACAAACAAACTTATGTAGTAAAAGAGAGTATTTAAACTGATAAATAAGCACGAAGACATGGCAGAGTACTCCCAAGAAGTTTGAAGAAAGGCATGAGATTATTTTTTAGATTCACATTGCTTTGTAAAGCAGTATCCTTACTAAATTAGACACATTGATGATTCATACAACCCCAGGAGTATTTAATCAGAAGTTAGTTTCATTATGTTTTGATATTCCATTCACGTTTCATTTTCATCTGTTACATAATTTTGTTCTCTGAACACGTATGTGCGTGACAGAAAGCTATCATATGACCTGGACTTGTGCAAAGCATTTGACTCTGTCATGCATTACATCCTTGTCTCTAGATTGGAGAGACATGGACAAGGAATCGGCTGGATCGTTGCACTGTGGTCAATGCCTCAATGTCCAGGTGGAGATCAGTGAGGAGTGATGTCCCTCAGGGCCCAGTATTGAGACTGACACTATTTAATGAGCTGGATGGTGCAGCTGACACTTCAGAGGGAAAGGATGCCATCCAGAGGGACCCGGACAGGCTTGAGAGGTGGGCTTGTGCTGACCTCTTGATGTCCAACAAAGCCATGTGCAAGGTCAGGCAATCCCAAGCACAAATACAGGGTGAGTGGAGAAGGGACCAAGGTGAGGCACTGGCAAATATTACCCAGAGAAGCTGTGGATGCTGGAAGCATTCAAGGCCAGGCCAAATAGTACTTTGGGCCACCGGTCTGGTGGGATGTGTCCTTGCCCATCACAAGGTCTTGTTGATATTTAAGGTCTCCTCCAATCCAAACTGCTCTATGATTCTATGACTCAGCAATTCTCTGATTCTATGACACAATAACTTGGCAAGAAACATTCCAATGTTTGCAAACTACCAGGTTAGTTAGATTAGTTTGAAATTGTTCCTTAAATCCATTGGCCATGTTCTTCAATTCAAAGTATCATTAAAAAAAAATCAAAAAACAAAAATAGAAACAGAAAAAAACAACATAACAATAACAAACCAAACAAAAACAATCTTAATGAATTTTTATAATCACAGCAGGAATTACTGAGTGGCTCAATACATATTTACAAAAGGCAATTCTTAGTTTAAAAGCTGTTTTGAGTGAGGTACCTGCAGAAGCAGTGAAACACATCCGTGAACATTCTGTGACGTACAGATTATACACACGGGATTATCACAAAGGATGCAAAAATTTGATAACCTTTTTCTTTTTTGTTAGCATTTCTAATTTTACAACCCATTTTTAAAGGAAAGTTTTTCCATACTTTGCACAAAACCATGTGTGTGTAGTATTAGAGACAGTCAGTTCCCTGCCTGCGTATGAAGCAATAAACTGGTTTAACTGAAAGCTGACTCATAACTTCAGTCCCCTCAAATATCACCTTGTCATAGATGCAAACAAGAGCGATCACTAGAAAGGATAATGACAGTGGCACCACCCCTGCAAATTCAGGGAAAGATGTTATGAGACATTGGTTTCAGACAAACCACTTTCACAGTCATCATGGTGACAGCTACTGGCAACCTGGTAACCTGCTATGCTTTGCAGAGTTCTCACAGAGTGAAATGAAGCCAGTAATGAAGGTGAACTGGGGTTTGTATTTGCTGTTGTGAGAGAGTGAGTAACAAGGAAAGGCACCCTACTATTTTCAAAAAGATTTTTCTGACCTATTAAATACCACATATAACTTTGGCTATTTTATTAGTTCTGCAAGTGCATATCTCTGCCCCTGGGAGGGAGTGCAAGCAGGGTTGGAGAACTGAAGTTTCTTTTTTGTGATTCATGGTGCTGCTCAGGAATTGATGGGTGTTAACAGTAACTATTTCATGCCTTTTATTGTTTTTCTGGCCAAAACTCCCTAATTGTTGAATGCCTTTGATTCCAGGTAGCCCTGCAGACCAAACCTACTCCTGAGTCTGTGAGCTGGCACCTGTGTCATGAATTGAATTGTTAAATACAGTTAATCCAGCTTCCCATAAAGTTGGTGGCAAGCTTCTCACTAACTTCAGACAGCAATTGCATTTTCAGAAACCTTGTCACTTTTGACAATGCCTGAGATGGAAAGAGCATGAGTTGAATTTCGGATCCTAACACTGAGTTTGCGGGGTTGACAGCTGGAAAAACAATCCGTATTTATCTCTATCTATGTTATATAGCTACCTGTCTGTCTATCTATCTACATTTTTCCTGGAGTAGATTTACAGGGTCTCTTCACTAGAGTGAGCTGAATGTGCAGGAGAATATTTTGTTTGCATGGTATTTTGGAGATATTGTGAGCATTTTGTTTTTGTTAAACACATTAGTCTTACAGTTATTTCATGTATTCAGAAAAGATATTTTCCTTATGTATCTCATTTTGGATCTTTTTTCATACTTCAGCCATCTGAGGGATAAAAATCTAATTTATGGCTGGTGCAGAATCAAGGAGTCACAGAATGACAGAGGTTGGAAGGGACTTCTGAAGGTCATCTGGCTTTTCCTGATGTGGGAGAGATGCATGTACATGGATTTACAGCAAAACTATGAAGAAAAACCAGGAAGAATTCTTGTCTGATGTAGTTATTGAAGTGAAAATGGCATTTTAATGGTAATATGGAGCAAGGTAGGCATTGTGGATTCCAGACTGAAGGTTATATACCAGTTATACACTGGCTCACTCTGTACATGTTAAGTGATTTCACTGGAGCTGTACCTTCAAGTTTTCAGAGCGCCCACTTCTCACAGCCAACTTCTCATTTGTTCAGCTAGGTAGATTATGTTTGTACCTAAGTTCTCCCAAACCTCACTTTTTCGTAACTTTCTCTGAAATTGCGTGTTCCTTTTGCAAGACAACCCAAGTGACTTAGTCAAAGTAGTTTTGAACTAGTAACAGTCATCATAACCTGCTAATATTTGCCTCTATATCATCACTAATAAAGACTTTTCGAAAGGACAAGAGTCACATTAAGGGTGGAGCAGAGCAAAGCATCTCAATGTTGTCAGGGCTTTTATGTAGTACAAGAATTCTTGTTCATGAGTGTATGAGTATCTAAATAGATTTTCAGGGGAGAATTCACAAAGGCTAATTTTGGCCTGAAGAGATGGATATCTCTAGGCTACCCTATAGTCAGGAGAAAGAGAGAAACATAGTTTCTTTCAGGGAGTGATTTAAGGAAAGCACCCTCCAGAAAAGCATATTTCTCTCCTCTGACCCAACAGAACCAAGTGCTCTAGGCTAACATTAGCCTTTGTTGACAACATCCTTGGTGTGTTTGCTGTCAGCCTAAGAGCTAAGTTAACTGGACCTATCATTGGATAGTATTCTGCTTGGAAAGTGTAAGTCATTACTCATTAAGCTTTTGGTCATGACAAAATTTGCACGCACTGTTAAATACAATGAGATTACTCACAGTGTGTAGACGTCAGCATCAGGGCCCTGATTACCACCATTTTTAGTCCCAGGTTTGAATGACTAATATAAATGCTTAGCTGCAAGCACAGTAGGTAGCCTGAGGTAGAAAACAACAATTTTATAAGTAGTTATTTAGAAAATGATGATTTTTCAATAACAAAAATATGTTCTAGGAAAATAACTTAGTCAACACACCTTGCTTAGAGAATGATTTCTCAGGTCCAAGAGAGAATTTCTGTCCAGCTATAGGCATGCTGGAGAGCAGCCTATAGCCCAGGGCTAAGGCATTCACGTGGGACAGGGGAGACCCTGGTTGTCTCTGCACTGCCGAATTCAGTCCAGGTGTTTGAATTTTTCTTCCTGTGTTTCAAGTAAGCGATCTGATGTCTTGCTTAACCTAGAGTGGGACTTTTCCCTCTGGAAACTCAAAAAGTCTTCAATTACTTCAAAAAGAAAAGGAAACAGATTTAAGTATAAAGACGCTTAGTTAGGAATGCATTCAGATTTATTTTTTTTTTTCATTTTCCATCAAAGCATGAGGGCTTTTACTGCAATCTTGGGAAAGCTCTCTTTGGAAAAACACCCTGTATGAGAATACATTTTTCAGGTCTTACCTAGAAACATCCTCTGTGTCCCATTTTCTTACTGTGTTCCATTTTTTCACTGAATATTATGTCCTCTCTGCCACCTATCACTTGGTAATTTTCCATTAATTTTGAAACACTGTTCATCCATACCTTTCCATATTAGTAAATTAAGTAATGTATTATTACATTTATTGTTTATTAGTATACAAATTCAATTTGATTTTAACTGGGTTTACTGAAAATCATCACAGTAGGTCAGGTTTTCTTGCCTAACTATAAGAAGATATACGTCACAAGTACTAGTTCTGATAGGAAGTATGCAGCTTAAAAAAATTCCCATATTATTACGAGATGAGGAATTAGCTTCCCAGTACATTCTTGTATTTGGAACTGCTGCCTGTAAAAGGGCAACTCGCAACTAGTAACATTGAAAAATTTATAGTGTGTTTAATAGAGAAAGTAGTTAATCTGTATTTTAAAAATATATCATGGATAAAACGTTTAGCAAGCAGAAATTTTGTATGCAAATCTTTTTCTTTTTGTGTCATGAAAAAAGAGAAAATAATGTAGACAGCCTATTTGTATGATTCTTCCTGCTCTCTATAAACTGTGGTAAAATATTTTGTTATTTTAGTTTCAGTAATGATTCTTATTCTTTCAATTATTTTTTGTTTAAAAGATGAACGGAATGGAATATGGATTTGGTTTGAATAACTTCTTGTTTGTTCTTGATTAGCTTGGCAATTAAATGAAATATTTTGCATACAAGCAGTGTTTGGCTTGCTGCAAGAACAATAAAAACATTGTTAAGCAATGTCTCATAATTACATTGTGTAGTAGAGGAATGTTATGAAAGCATTATTATCATAAACAGGAAAATATCCTAGTACTTACCACAGAGTGTGACTTTTGTTAAAAAATCACAGAAATTACAGAAAAAAATGTGTATTCTTAGTTAAAGACCTTATTTATTTACTTATTTATTTTAACAGTAACATTTTATATTATCCAGCAAACCCCAGATACAGTCCAAAATACATTGGCATGTAAAATTTACAAAAT
Organism: Penelope pileata; assembly: GCA_013396635.1. Taxonomy (NCBI): domain Eukaryota; kingdom Metazoa; phylum Chordata; class Aves; order Galliformes; family Cracidae; genus Penelope; species Penelope pileata. The sequence goes on from WBMW01005927.1 coordinate 215,023, forward strand.
TACTTGCTAAACAATTGCCAACAAACCAGCATTCTCTCATTTATGTTTTGGTGAGCATCATGAAAAAGGAAAGTAAAACAGACTACTGTGGTTGTAGAATATCCATTCACCAGCATAACTTCAATGAAATAGTTTTTTTGTAATTAGTACCTCTTAATCTGGACCTGTAATAGCTAACTTGAATATTGCTGGTGACATAGCTGGGACAAGTCAGACCTTGGTACATGTTCAAGCAGTTGATTTGCATGCAGGTATTAGATCCTTATCAAACTTCAACATTTGCCACCATTGCCTATGGCAAAAACACCCCTCCACAGGAATCAATGAGCATGTGAATATAATCTGCTTTACTTGACCTAAGCGACAAGTGATGAAAGGACAGAAGATACAGAGCAGGCAAATGCCTAATCTTGTTCTTGTTCTGGTTATCCATTTTACACCGAAGCCTAACTGACAAGGTACCGATGGTATCAGTTGACCAGAACCCAACCTTTTTCTTCTTTGAGCAATCCAACTGATAGCCATGACCTTCTGTTTGCAATCCTACTGGCTCCACTAAAGTGATTTCCATTCATGAGTTGTCCTACAACATTAGTCAAAGAGAAGGGGAGTATTTTCTGCCCTATGCACTTTATCCAGCTCACACTTTTACCTTTGCTGACAGCCTTAGAACATTCTCCAGAGAGGTACAAAGTTTACTTATGAGTCTACTCAGTGAAATGGGTCTCCAGTTGTTAGATTTCAAATTAAGTGAGGGAATTTGGACATTTTTATCCTTATTTTCTGAAGCCCAGACTCAAATGAAAATGAAGGTGGGAGTGCTTCATGGGGCAGCTGTGATCATGCAGAGAGGAAAAGCTTTTGACATCATTTGGTATAGGCTGAGGGACACCCAAAGACTGGCAGGAGTAGGTCTGAAGTCCACTCTGGCTCTATTTTGGCTCTAGCACTTGCTAGAGAATAAAGAAGGAAGGAAGAAGAATGAATAGTGAATGATGGTTTTAAAATAAGTTCAAGAGGATCATTTTAAGTACAGATCTAAGAAATAACTGTTTATTGTCTGCAGATAAATACCTCTTGAAAAGTAAGCTCCAAGCAGTTTGCACTGAAATATAGACCTCAAAGGCCAGATGCTAGCTGAAAAGTTCAGATATGAATCCCAAGCAACTCCACAGGCTTCAGTTAAGATGCTCCATATTTACCCTAATTTAACTACAGCTATGTTTTGGCTCTACAGAAATAAGCAGCTCAGGATCTGTTATTGCATGACACTGAGTTCATGTACAAATCTGAGTAGTTCATTAAGGTCAAGCGATGGAAATGAAACATATATTCAGAGGTGTAAGAGTCTGGGCATGGATTTTAATTTACGTTTGTATGTAGCGTGTAGATTAACACAGCAGTCATCTCTTTGGACGTTAAAGCAATGCATTGCAATACTAACCTGATAAATCAGCCTGAAAACACATGGTAAGAAATGTTAATATTGCAAAGGAAAATGCTTGCCAATGTTCTGCTGTATTCTGTCCTGCAAATAAAAGTGCTTTTTAAGGCAAAGGTCTGAATTTGTTGGCATGTGCAAATCAGCAGAATTATGTGGTTAACAGAACTGCATCAACGCACATCAGTGGTGAATCTGGTGTTTTTCATAGAAAACAATTATTTAAAGTTTCAGCTACTAAAATTCATTATTTCAGAATTTTTAGTTTGTACTTAAAGAAGAAAAAATATTGCCATAAGAGTGTTACTTTGAGAACTGTGCATTCTCCTCATAAAAAAACCTCTGCAGTTATTTTCCTTTGCTGCATTTTTTGTCACTCTGTCTATTGTTGTTTTGACCATTTGTTGGTTCAACAATAATTTGGATCAGCTTTAGAAGTTTAAAAATTAGTGTGAGGATTGCTGTTTACCTGTGAATTACTATCTGATTTTGAAAACTTGTTAAAGCAAAAAAATCCCCACAAATATACCACAAAACAAGGAAAACAATAAGGAAGCAATTTTTATTGCATTTTTCTGAGTGAATGTTAAATATTAGATTTATCATTGGTTTTAATGGCAATAACTCCTTTTAAAAAATGAAATAAGAGAACCTGCATGCTTTCATTGCTTAATAATGCCCTTGTTAATTATTAAAATATTCTTTCCCATATTTGAAAAAACTAGATTTTTAAAAGATGTTAATGAGATTAATTTCACCATAAAGCCTGAGAAGAGCAGACACCACCCTGTGAAATACAGCATTTCTCGAGCCATTTGCTGTATGCTATTGATGTTAGATATTAAGTAGACTGTGCTTCAAATTTCTGTTTTAGAAGGAAAACAAAATCAGTAGTACATCATAACTGAAAATCTGTGAAGAATCAGTCATTACAGTCCAGCTTGATCACAATTTCTTATTTTTTAGAGTTAACTGGTAAAAGGAAAGGTATTATCAGTGAAACTGGGTTAAATGTGTTAACTGGTTTAAGAGAACTTTTTTCTTGCTTTTGCTTTGTTTCTTGTAGTTTCTCTGGGTTTGGGATGTTCATTATTCTGTGCATGAGGAAAATGAAAGGCTAAGGTAAAATATCAATTTTGCTTTTTGGAATACCATTTGAAAAAAATGTGAAATATTGTCCATTTTTCCTTTCAAATTTAACTCGTCATTCTCTTTGTCTGTTTCTATGCTTGTGTGTATGTGTTTGTCTGACAGAAATGTATAATTAGCTCAAATTTATTCAGTTCTACTCTAATGCTATTTTCTTAAGGAATAAAATCACAGTAATAAAGCAGACCCCCTTCCCCCCCATACCTGTTATTCAACTAGTGAGTAAATAGAAACAGCAAAGCTGGTTTTATGTAGCTTCTTATATGTACGGTTTTTTTTTTCTGTGTGTGTATAAAACTGCAGGATGCTCTACCCCACAGAAGACTGTTTTTGTGAAAATGTTACACACATAATTCCAAATTGCTATACACGCTTTTCAGTTTCAGTGCTATTGCATTACAGATAAATGCCAGAAAAACCTACAAAACATCTTTGAAATTTTAGTTTTCCTTAGACAAAACGGTAAGAGTAATTGTAATAGGAAAATATTCGATTATGAATGCATGCCCTACCATTTTTTTCCACTTAGAAGGACATTTTATACATCTAAATGACAGGAATTATATATATATTTGTGATGCTGACATTATAATTAATAAGAATTCGAAATTATCTTTCAAAAAACTTACTGTCTCCAGTGGTCTCAGTGAGTGCGTTTCTGAAGATAGAATTATCAGATCAGATTGGAGATTTCATGTTACTTTCTGCATTTTAAGCCTTAATATTAAACACTTTTCCTTGCCTAGTATTAGTTTCATATGTTAATATCATTTTTTATTAACATAATACAAATATCACTTGCAGTACTACATCCTTCATTGCTAGCGGCTTTCATATCAAATGTCACAGCAAATTTTATTTTCACTAATAGATTACGACTTGTACATTGTATTAGTGAAAGTGAACATTATTACAGGATGACACTAAAATTAAAGAACATACTGTACAACAGCACATAACACTCTGCTAAATTACCTTCTACTTCTGACCCACTCTATGCTATCCCACCCCACAAAATGATATCAGAAGTTCTGTTAGATATTTTATTGCTTCTTTGGAGAAAACTTCACCTTTCAAGAACCTCACTATATCCATTGTCAAAATATCACATTATACAATTCACTGGAAGTGAACTTATTGCTAAATACCCATTAGGTTCCCAGGAGATGCCTTACATTAATTGTTTAGTGAAAGCACCCTTAGGCTATCGCTAGGGAGGAACATTAAATGCATAAAAAGAGAAGTTGACAGAGATCCCTGTAGAACAAGATACATCTACTGGCTTAAAACTTCGCCGTGAAGAATCCTGTAATTCAATGTTCAAAATGGTCATTTTGGGGTTATTTTTCCTTCTGCTCCTGCAAACACATATGCAATTAATCTCAAAAGAAAATCAGTGCTGCATCAGTAGAGAGTCTTTAAAAAGTAGTTATAAAAAGACAAGCAGAGGGTGGTAAGCAAAATAAAATAATAATAAAAAAAAGATGGAAGATGGTCAGATCGTTTGGGACCTGACTGTCTATGTGGCTGCAGAGGTAACAACAAGGAAAAAAAGTAGAAGTTCAGAGAAACTGCGTAGCTAATGCCACAGATTAAAGAAAAACTGGGGAAAAAAAAAAAAAAAAGAGGTAAAATGAAGAGAGAAATTAGAGACAGGATGCTTAAGTGAGCTATACATTCAGAAAAGTTGTAACTAAAATGTCAGTTAACTGTTCACAAGCAAAATCTAGTTCAGAAAGGATAGATAATGATTTTAGCAGCAAGGCTCATCGTGCTTTCCTGCCTGCTGCAGACTTTCTACCATGTCACCTTACATTGTTCTTTGCTGTAACAGGGACAGCTGACAGATATCCTCTCCGTTATGCATCCAATATAATTTCATTTATTTTACAGTACATTTATTTAAAACGTCTCTGAAATGAGCCTATATTAAATCCTGTGTTTTCTCATCCAGATAGGAAAACAGATTTGGGGTTTGGTATTGCTGCCAAAATGCCACAAGAGGGGGCACTAGTTAAACAAGAGGCAGAAATGTAACTTTTCTCGTTATTTTTTCCCAATCATAAACACAGAAAAAATATTCCCTTTCTCTGTTGCACTAGAATATGATATTGTTATGTTGAGAATATTTATTACTATTAGGATAATTAATGCAAGAAAAGCCACTATGAATATATGTTATAAAAAGGGAAACAGAAGACTGAATGACCTTAAAAGTAATTAGCAAAATAAAATAAAGGTTTTGTTCACATTCCCCTTAAGAAAACATTTATCTAAGAGGAAAATAAATTCTTTATTTTGAGCTGTGTCTTCAGATCTATTTATAATCAATGTTTGAAAACACAAGGCTCCTGGTTATTGAGATATGCCTACATGTTCAGCTGTCAGTGCCTTGCAGCTTATGCAGTCATTTGTCTTTGTATAAAGTCTACACAAATGATATTACTCTGAGTTTTATTTTTATTTGGCACTCATTTTGTGCAGGTGCAAATGCCTGCAAGGCTGTAGAAATCAAACATATGTACTTCGACTCTATACTAGCTGCCTATCTTAGGGGCTTGTAAGTCTGTACCAAACATGTAAGTACCTCAGTCTGCTCAAGAGCTTTCTCCAAACAGCCCAAGGAGGTAGAAAGTACCATTATGTCTGGTTTTATATTTGGGGAGCTAAGGCAACCAAGGCCTGGAATCTCAAAGATCTTCAACTCTCACCGAAATAACTACCATTCAGGCAATCCCAAGTACATGAGCAGCTGAGCATAGCTGTTTTGCCCCAAACCATTGGAGATGTCAAGAAACCGGAAGACTGAATTCTTTCCCTGTAAGCAAAATACCTACACTGCCTCTGTTCATTTGAACTAACTTTATCAAAGGGAAGCTCTGGGTTCACGGCCACGCTACTAGGTTCTCACATTTCCAAGCAATTGATGTGTGCTATTCCTAATGCTATTCCTAATGTTCAATGTGAGGAGAGTCAGAATTCTCTTTTCTGTCTCTTCCAAGGTTTTATGCTTTTTCTCTGCACTAAATTTGTTGAATCTGGCTAAATACAGCACTTCATAATTAATTAGGTTACTGAAAAGTCACTGGTACATGTTCCCACCAGTTCACCTGTTTTAAGAACATAGCTAAGTGAGGAAAATGACTCAGGAAAAGGTACACTCTGTTTGCAAGAATTGCCATGGGCTTTTTCCCTAGACTGTGCCAGTACAGGAACAATTATGCACAAATATCCAACATATAACTTGATTTATTGCAGAAGACCAGCACCTAAACAAAATAATTTTAATATTCTTGCCTGTAAATTGTTCTGCAAACACACCAGCCCTCTATGTAGTGAGGGCAGGAATCTCTGAGAAGAGGATAGAGACAATGAAAATAAGAAAATAACCATTATGATCATTATGGTCAATGGGAAATCATCCTTCACGAGGCATTTGATTTCCAGTCACACTGAGGGGCACTGACACTGACATTGGGGAGTGTCATATGTTTGCTATGTTTGGATTAAAATGGATTTGTTTAACACATTACAGTTTATCCAACATGGACAAAACAGTAAAAATGGCACAATCTCTCTCAAGAAGAGGCTCTAAGCTAATGATAAAGCAAAGACCAGTGTTTTAATATCTTACAGCTTGAGTAACAAATATCTCCATGCTCACTCACAGACCATGAATCACAATCATGATCTTGACTGGACATCTCCAGACCTTTGGGGAGGTCCCAGATGAGTGGAGGTTAGTGGCTGTGCTCCAGGCTAAAAAAAGGGCAGAAAGGAGTATTCAGGGGATTACAGGCCTGTCAGTCTGACCTCAGTATCAGGTAAGGTTAAGGATCAGTCATCTTGAATGTCATCACATGGAAAATATGTGACAGTCAAGTGATCAGATGCAACCAGAATGTGTTTAAGAAACGCAAGTCCTGCTTGAGTAGCACGATATCCTTCTGTGACAAGAAGACCCACTTAGCAGATGAGGGAAAGGCTGTGGATGTTGTTTACTCAGATTTTTGTAAACTATTTAACACAGTGTCTCACATTTTCTTCTGGAGACATTGGCTTCTCATGGCTTGGACAGCTGTACAGTTCACTTAGGTGAAGCACTGGCTGGCTGGCAGGGCTCAAAGAGTGCTAGGGAATGGAGTTCAGTCCTGTCGATGGTCAGTCACCAGAGACGTTCCCCAGGGCTCAGTCCTGAGACCAGCTTTATTTAACATTTTTATCAGTGATCTGGACAAGGGGATTGAGTGCACCCACAGTAAATTTGCAGATGACATCAAGTTAGGCAGGATTGCCAATCTACTTGAGGGTAGGAAAGATTTGCAGAGACATCTGGGTAGTCTGGATTGATGGGCCGAGTCCAATCACATGACATTCAACAAGGGAAAGAAGTGCTGGGAAAACTGCCTGGCAGAAAAGGACTCGGGGGCATTGGTCAACATCTGGCTGAACGTGAGCCAGCAATGTGCTCAAGTGGCCAAGAAGGCCAATGACATCCTGGCCTGCATCAGAAATAGTGTGGCCAGCAGGACTGGGGAAGTGATTGTCCCCTTGTACATGGCACTGGTGAGACTGCATCTTGAGTGCTGTGCTCAGTTTTGGGCTCCTCACTACAGGAAGGAATTTGAGTAGCTGAAAGTGTTCAATGGAGAAATGAATCTAGTGAAGGGACTAGAAAACAAGGCATAGAAAACTAGAAAATAAGACATATGTGGAGTGACTGATGGACTTGGGGTTGTTTAATCTAGAAAAAAGGAGGATGAGGGGAGACCTCATGGCTTTCCACAACTACCTGAAAGGAGGTTGCAGTGAGAAGGATGTCAGTCTCTTTTCTCAGCTGACAAGTGACAGGACATGAGGAAACAGTCTCAAGTTCTGCCAGGGGAGATTCAGATTGGATATTAAGAAGAACTTCTTCATGGAGGGGGGTTAGACATTGGAACAAGCTGCCTGGGGAAGCGATGGAGCTGTCATCCCTGGAGGTATTTAAGAGATGTGGATGAGGCACTAAAGGACATGGTTTCTCGATGGGACTCAGAGGGTCAGGTTGAAGGTTGTGCATGATTACCTTGAAGCTCCAGAAGCTTAGTACAATGTCTGTAGTGTTGTTGATATTACACTAACTGTGATAGACTTTCCACAAGAGTATAAAGATGTAAAAACCTACAATAAGACTAAGACCAAAAGTCCACTTAAATTAGTGTCCTGCCCCTGATGAGTCTGGCAGAAGTGCGCAAATAAATGAGCCGTTTTCCCCTCATATCTTCTCAGATTCTTGGACTTTTCTGGTCTAGGTATGATGAAAGACATTGTAAGGACACCTCTGATGGAAATTCCTTTCATAAATTTGTCTCATTCATTTTTTGATCCACTCATCATTTGGCCTCCACAACATTCTGAGAGGGAGAGTTCCACAGTTTAACTGTGCATGGGAAACGTAATTTCTTGTTTTAAACAAGTTTGCAGTAAATTTTGTTTAAAGCCATCTACATTTCTATGTTGTAAGAAACATAAATGTTTCCTATTTGCTTTCTCCATGTCATAATATCATGCACTTTCAGCATCTGATAGGCCACTGTCTGCATGTGGGCTGAGTGGTCACATCTGTACAGTAGGTCTGAAACTTCTCCAAATAGAAGATAGTTGGACTGGATGATCTCGGAGGTCTTTTCCAACTTTATGATTCTATGATTCTAAGAACTGCAGCTGGAGAATAATGCTTTTGTTACTCTCCGTATAGTGTCAGCTTGCATGCTCTGACTGCATTCATACTTTGACAGTTTCCAAAGCAAGATGACCTCTTTCATATGTCGTATTGGAAATGGCTCATAATAACATGTTGTTTGACAGTAACCTTTTTGCCCTGCCTAACTGTGTACCAGGGTTAAATCTAGCAAGTTAACAACGAAAGCAGTCCACATCCACTGTCTGTATCTATGCCTAGCAGTGTTTCATTTCCTAGCATAGCCACAATTCCAAAGAGTACAGTAACATCAGGATGAGGTATGTTAGCTTTTACACCCTATGCATTAGGACTGTGTTATTGTTCTCTTTTCCTGCACTCTTCCTGCTACCAGCATTTCATGTGTGTATAGCATAGTATAAAGATTTTTCTTCCCTCACAGGTAAGGCCTGGTAAGGCCACAATGAAAGATTATGTGGTGTTGTGGCTGTGCCTTCTACAAGAGCCCATACATGCAGCAGGAGGCAGCTCACTTCTGCAGCCTTTTCTCTACTACTTTGCCTGAAAATACTGTTTTGTCATTAACCTTTATGTGATTTAATTTGTGGAATATTGCATTTCATTCTCTGGGAAAATTGGGGGTTCTAGAAACGGGAAAGGGAAAGTGAAAGGACAGCAAAGGAACCATTCTCATTTCCCAAACTGAGGACAATAAAATGTTTTAGAGTAGGAAATGTGGGGGAATGGAAACAGGTAGAGATAAAGATGATCACTGGAGCTATGTGCTCTGAGGACACCTACTAAAACAAGATTCTGAAATGAGACAGGTGGAAGAAGGCTTAATTTGCTTATCCCAAAATCTGTAAAGTTACTGATGCTCTGCATTTTGTCAGCATGGAGAAATTTTGGGGCAAAATCGCTGTTAGGCTCTGGAAAAAAGTACTACAAAGTATTGGAGATCTTATTCAGCTAATCTAAATTTTCCTCATTTTGGAATTTAGGCACCTAAATTTCATGCACATCACAATCAGATTCCTTCGTGACATCTTTCCTTCTCTCTCTTTCTGTACGAACATAACCAGGTTTGGTCTTCCAGGAAGATTGCTGTCACTTTGATTCTCTATGCTTCTCCAATTCTAGACAAAGAACTATTACACTCTAATTTCTTGGAGGAGTCTGAAAAAGATAATTTGCCTGATTCCTGGAACTGAGGTGATAACTAAACCCTTTTTCCGTGTGTGTGTCCCTTGACTCTGACCAGAAGATAATTTGCAAATATGGGATACATTTTTTGAAGAGTAGAACTGGTACTATTAATATAGTTTTATTTTGTTGATGTTGTTTGCTTGCTTGTTTTAAAAAAGAGAACCATACTCTTAGAGTAAGTTAGACAATTATTCTACCTCATGTATGGATGACTGATCTCCTAACAATTTTTGTGCACCTACACAAGCATTTTTCTGCATGAAGTTAAATTAGCAAACCTATTTTCCTCCCCTCCCCAACCCCCCTATTGCACTGTGACAATTGTAATGACTATATCGTTTCTGGGCTAATTCCATAATTTAATATTGAGTTTTTATTAAATATAGACCTTGGCTAAGTGTTTTCATCAGTCACAATTGTGTGCACTGTTTCAGTATGAGTGCCTTTACACCACATAGAGCATCTGCCACCTCTAGCTCTGCCAGGCTACATTTCTACTTCAGTGCAAAAAGATGTAAAGGTAAAAGACTTAAAAATGGACGTTGTTCAGGCTTTTGAAGGGAAGGGAATTTATGATGTCAAATCAGTTTATCACTGCTTCCAGCCAGGTAATGATAAATGTTTTTGACTCATTCTTCTATGATGGAATTTTATCCTCTGGAAATTGAAGAGATAACAATATTGTCATGACATTGGCTTAAGATATTCCTTTTGACTTCACTCTGATTTTCCTAAAATATCTATATACAGGAGGACTGAGTAATGGAAAAGAGCTCTATTGTGATTTTTTTTTAAGACTATGGTTTAATGACAAGTACAAATCTATCTAATCTAAGTCCATGTAAGTTATCAAGGGAGTAATTCAGAAGAAATTCTGGAGTAATTCTCCAGTTCCTTTTTCTGGCATTGTATTAGCAAGCATGAGACTGAATGAACAAGTGGATCTGAGGGGCAAACTGGATGAAAACTATGTTTTGTTTTCATCTTTTTTGCATTCAGATGAATTAGTTTCTGATACCCTCCTTCTGATATGTCAGGAGCTCCGCGGTTCCACAAAGAAGGAAACAGCTGAGAGCCGGTGGTGAGTATGGAACCTCTCCTTTGAAAATGGCCCTAGATTTATTTAAATTCACTATGAAGACAAACTTTTTGCTTAGGACCGTGAAGCCTGGTCTAAGCTCTTCATGCATCTGACAGACTGATCTGGCAAAGAAAGAAGCAAAACTTACAGACGCATTTACAGGGAACTTTTAAATCATCCAACAATTTTCACTGAAAAAAATAAAAAATAGTCTTTACACTTCAGAAAGCATATTCCTCTAAGGTAATATTTATATCTGGGCATGAATTAATTTTTATTGTTGAAGATCCGCTCATAGCTGTAGCTGAGATAACCAGAATTGTAGACTACTATAGGTCCAGAGTGAGGGCATGCCAGCGAGATGGAAGTATGGATGTGGCTTCTTTCAGCTGGACAAAAACAAGACAGTAGATTATATTAGTAGATTAGAGCATTATAACATGCATTGTAAGATGCATTATAAGAGCATCTACCAATAGTAGATGCTTCTAATTTGCGTGAGCCATGGTTCCAGGTCTTGTCCTACAAGGATACTGATCCTCTGGTCAATCTGGTAAGGATTCATGTCTAAGACATAGAAATCTAAATCTGAGCCGACTCATTCTAGAGTCACTGTGTAACTAGTGGAAAGAAATAAGCTATCTGAGTTGTTATAGTTTCCATCTTAACTCAGGTGTCTAAGATAGGCCATGTGAATCGAAACGAAAGCATCAGATAGCATACTGCTACCAAGTATATTTTCTGTCTTATATCTGCGCCGCTGTGGTAGGAAAATAAAATGAAAAAAAACCCCTCGCTCCATGGTGCTCGAATTGGTAGAAGCTTTTAGGATTCAATCTGCTGCATAAAAAGACAAAGAGAGAGAAAACAGTTGGTTTTATGTGGTATTACATACATTTGGCTCCATTTTCATATTGATTATATATATATAAAAAAGGGAAAAGTAAATAAACATGAGGAGGATAATGTCCCAAACTGAGTTTTATCACAAGTGCATCCTGCTGGGATTTGAGAGCAAAACCTTCCCTCGAGGGGACAGAATAATATCATTTTAGTTATGGCCATATTCTTCATTTGGAACCTCCTCATCAGCATGTCAATGCATGTTATTCACTGCTTGGAGAGACAATAAAATCAAAGGGCCCATCTTTAGAAGGAAACATGCACATTACTAACATTTACACAACAGAGTTCCTGGCCCTTAATAAAACCTACATCCAGTAGCGAAGTTATCAAATGGAGTTGTGTTCATTTTCTTTTATACGCAATGAAGGGGCACAATATATCTTTACCAGCAGCTGGGAAATTAATGCTACAACTAAAATGACATTCCGCGTCTCAATGAATGATTTCCTGTGGGGTTCGGATAGTGGCTGTGACGAGAAGAGGTGTGATAATGGATCTCAGTCCATAATGCATTTATCCCCAGGTGCACTTGCTCAATCTGTTCCTTGTGTAGCTTTTTGGGGCTTAGTAGGACTTTTAGAGTTTTATTTTGCTGCACTGAGGCAAATGGTTATGATTCACTTTTAAAAATCTACAAAAAGGGGAACGTTTCTGTGCCTGTGAGATTGTGCGGTGTGGGACTGGGCTTCCTTGCCTCGGCATTTCTAAGCATGATTCATATTACGGTTTACCTGTATTAATAATTGAAAAAGGACTAATTCATGATTAATAAATATTATAAGCATGTTACAGTCCCAAGTAGCATTTCTCACAGAGGATGGTAAGAGCTCTTTTAGGTACTAGGTCTAATTTGGGAGTTTACCCTTTTTGACTATTCAGTAATCTGTGTGAGAGAACTAACAATTTTTGAAAACAACTCTTTAAAATCTGAGTTGTAATAAAGCGGTTTTGTCTTCTCTGATGAAGGAAAATATACAGAAAGGTAGAAAAATGTTTTAAAATTATGTACAAAGAATCTTAAATACATCTAGCTGATAGAATATTAAAATCGAATCTGGCTGTAGGAAAAAAGAAAAAAACTTCTTAGGGTTTATATTGACTTTATTAAAGGGAGGAAAAACACCACCACCATCACCACAACAGCAAAAAACTTGTTTTGCTTTTCATTTCATTTAAGGAATAGGATTTTCAGAGCCATTTGATTATTTATATCCACAGTATTATTCCTGTAGTGCATTATTATCACAGATGTATAAAAACTAGACATCTCTATTAAATAACTATTACTACATTATATTGTTGATAGTAGCACAGTTGCATCTTGGAAAGCAGAGGTGGGAAATTTTGGGGCAGAAGGTGCTTGAGTTTGCATGGATGGTGCTGCACAGGAGCACAGCTATCCACTGCCTTGGAAGCTGCAAATCCCACACCAAAGCAGCAGTAAAAGGAGAAGAAAATGCAAATTCATTGTGTAATCCATTCCATGAAGCATTTACTTTCTGATTCATACCGTGGTACAGGCATGGTCTGCCACATACAGCCTGCAGTCTCAGTGCTGGAGACGCAGAGGTGTTGAGCCTGTGGCATGGAAAAGCTGCCCATTTCTCATCTCACAGCTGGTCTGGGCATGAGCAGACTCACTAAGAAGTGAAAAACCCTCTTCTCTTATCTCAGATCCCTACCCTGAGCCATGTGCTTCCCCACCTGCCCACAGTAGGCTTCACGAAACCCTTCTGGGATGAGATGCTCGACAGGAAAACCAGGGTCCTCTAGGACTACTGCCCCAAATCACATGGGATTGCTTATTCCTTGGGAAAATATTGTAAAATGATAATGTATAGCACTGTTCCCTGTAAGTATGGTCTGAGTAGCTCTGCAGAGTCACTCTAAAAATTCTATGTAGGGAACAGCTTCTGCTCCTACCCTTAACTTGTAGTTAAAAAAAAAAAAAAAGAAATAGGTTTGTATGAAAAAAATCTGCAATTATCCAACACAAGACAACTTTCCAAATCCAGCTCACCTAAGCTATTTCCCCTCTGCTCCTACACGAGCAAAATGAATGCTGCAAGCAGTCACAGTGCTAATGGTCTTTTTTTCACGTCGCTTCCCTTGCTCCCCTCACTGAAGGCAGAACTGCAGAGACTTCAGGACTCTTCATGCTATCACTTCACAGGCTGGAAGGTGACAGCTTCGCCAGGGACTAATGCAGGGCGACATAATTGAATGTGGCCTGCAGCAAAGCAGCTGCCTGGAGCCACTGTTGATTGTAGCTGTCATCAGGTGGAGTTTGCTGCAGTAAAATACGGTCCGGAGGAATGCCTCTCGCGCGTGCAGCTCCATGGTGATAGCTTATTTACTCTTACCCACCGAACAGTTTTGTAGTTAATAATTGTCAGTATCACACCGTTGAGTGAGCACAGATGCGCGGGCTCTGAATTATCAATAATCTTGCTGGTAAATTGGTCTCAGAAATTAAACAATGGCCCTAATATTCCCGTTTTCTGGGTGTACATTGTGTGTTTCAGCATGTCATCCTCTTTTTTTTTTTTTTTTCCCTTAATGGAGAATCTTAAATGATTTTAAAGATATTTCCTACGCCTGTTTATTTAACTGTCACAGGATGTGGGAGAAATATAATCTGCTAAATTAGGCATGAAAAACTGTATACAAGGAGAAGTCTCCTTGATTTCTGCCTTGAAACAGAAGTGACTTTAATTACAAATTCAGATAAAGAAGCAATCACATTTATACAGCTTTTTTCATTTCAAAGGATCTCACCACGATAAGCAAGCAATAGGTTTAATCTTTTCTCCTTTATTTGGAGACTGTGAAGTGTAGGAGTGTGAGAATATTTCACATGAACAAGACTGCAGCATCTCTCTCCTAGACAGAGTAAACAATGTATATCTCAGATAACACTGGTCTTTGCTACTTAAATCCTGTGTGAAATCCCACTGGAAAACTGTTTAAGTCCCAGGATGATAAACTTGGTCTATTTCTTGATTACTACTATTCATAAGCTATTTATAACACATTACAAACTGTATTTAAATTTAGCATAGTCAATAAAGTATATACAGCAGGGAATGGCAAATATAATATGCACTTAGTATTTAAATTTAAAGATAAAATATAAGTATGGTGATTAATACAAACAGGCTTTATATGTCAATTCCAGAAAATAAAAAACAAACAATAGAAAAACTAAGTGGATGATTGTTTTTGTCTGTACTAAAATATATACAGATGAAGGAAAAGTTTCTGTAGCTCTCAAATTATTATACAGTTGAGTTTAAAATACATTACTGTAGTTAAGTTTAGGAAGTACTATTTTCCTTTTAATAACTGCCATTTACATTTTTATAAAAAAATCATGTGGAAATGACTGCCTTTATGGACTGGCTTCCATATCAATTAGAAAGAAAATGGGTGCAGAGCCACAGGTATGTCAAAGAAGTAATGAATTGATTTAAAAAAAAAAAAAAAAGAGAGATGTAGAGAAGATATGAAAAGAAAAATTGTCTGCCCCTAACAACTGGAGGCTTTGGTTTGGTGGTTTTGCTGTTTGTACCTGCTTGGCTTTGTAGCAGATGATCTTGCTGATGACAAAGGCAACGTGCACATTTCCAGCTGGGACATGAGAGCAGGGCCTCTTCAGGTATTTTCATGAGATTCTGTCCAGCCTTTATCACTGAACCAGCCCAATTGCAGGCTTGATTACTCACAGATGTTTCTGTAAAACAAAATTTGACTTTCAGAGGATTTTTCCAAACAGCTTTGTTGGCCTTATTCAGGTTTTGGATACTTTGGTTTTGCACTGTCTCTGCACTGTGGTGGGGGTAGTTAAGATTGCAATGAATCCTCCTATTGTAATGATTGATCTTTTTTGTTTTTGTTGAAAAGTCATCAAGGACTGCAGTATGAGTCATTCCTTGATTTGACACCAAAGGGAATGGAAGCAACATTTTATCCTTTGTCCTGATTCCTAACTTCTACACTGTTGTAAATTAAAAGTAGTTTTCATAGGAAATTGATGTACATTGAGAAATGCATCTTTTTTATTTATCTTGTCTATGAACCTCCTGAATAACGGCTTTAGTTCAGACCTCGATCATCCTTATGGTGGTTTTGCAGCGATGTAACTTTAATGACTTCAGAGGAGTTACTGCTGATAGATACCCTCACAAGTAATCAAAAGCTGAGCTGATTGCTCTTATGCAGGGCTCTTCTACTACAGCGAGAAACAAAAGGTATTTCTTTTCAAACCTCAGCTATTTAGTTAGTTATGAAATATTTCTTCCCTTCCTTGACAGAAACAGATCTGATGCTTATGAAAAAGTATTAATTATGCAAGATTTAGCCACAAACATCTGTTTTTTTCTGCTTTTAAATAAACATAACCCTTTAGCTGGGACCAAATGTTCTAGGGGAAGGGAAAAGACACATGCTGCAAAATATCACTGCAGGTTAACGCAAGTGGTCTGATCATCCTGTCAGGGATGACTCTGTACCTTATCCAAAACGCAAGCCAGCAATATTCTCATAAACAGTAAAAAAATGTATTTTTAGTGGAGGATCATGATGTCAGCTCAGCTGTCTGCTTGTATTTAGATTTTGGGAGCTTGCGAGAGGATTAAAACCACTTGTTTCTTTTCTTTCTTTCTTTCCTTTTTTTTTT
>WBMW01005927.1:231195-305280 GCA_013396635.1 Penelope pileata
TTTTTTTTAACTTGTCACTGCAATAAAGTTGGCTGTGGCTCTGGGGAGTCCTCTGTAAAGTACAATGCCCTGGGCTATGGGAGATGGAGCCCTCAATAACTGATATGAAAGGTCCTTAATTAAGCACTTAGCATTTCAAGGCAGTTATCACGGCTAGCCCACAGACCGAGCTGGCAGTCCGTCACCACCGATAGGCCACCTAGATGACTAACGTGAGTTGAGTCGAGTCTTTTGTACTTTAGGCGAGGAGCCCCGAGGCACAGGCTGATCTGGTGACCCTCCCAGATACACTTTCTCTGCCGGAAGGAACTGGATATCGGATGTGACAACACTGCAGACGGGAAAATTGTTGTTTTCTTTTTTTTTTCTCTTCCCCCTGAAGAGCGGGGATTGAGGAGAAAGTTAGAATGACAGTGGCACTTTCTTGGCTCTGCACATTGGTATGAATATGACCAAACCAAATGAATGAATAATTATGAATGCATTATGAAAACGGAAGGGAGAACTCTGTTGCTGTGATGCATTCAATTATTTCACCAGTTACATATGGCCATAGGAAAGTTAAGTAAGAAGGAGACTGTTCATCCCCCCAGTACCACTCTTCTTCCTGTTCTATTTGTAGTCCTCTGGACACTGGAGCATAAACGTTTCAGTGGAAGTTTATCTTTATATTAAGGAGAGGGGGAAGACTTTTGTGGCATTAAAATGGAAAGGGTTAATGGAATGAACTATAGATTAAATTGTAAAGCAATCAAAGAAAACCAAACAGTTTATAGCAGACAACCATCTTCTGGTGTTTGGGTCTGTGTCAAGCCATGGATGTGGAAAATTAAAGCCATACTGAGAAGGGAAATGAACCATGTCTAATACATCCCCAGCAATAAAATGTTTTCACTAGGACTGTAAAACTGTGGCTTACATTAGGAAAAAGAAAATCAAACTATATGTCAATTCCACATCATGGGACATGAAGTGTCCACAAAAATTTATATTACTATTTAGAAGTGTTTCATTCTGGTGTTTTATTGTGATTGGATGCGCCCTTCTCAGTATCTTTTGACTGGTATGAAAATGATTTGAACTACTTTTTTAGCATTTATTTTACATCTATTACCTGTTCTATTACTTTTTATTATTTTATTGTGCTTGTGTAGAGGATTTTGCACAGTTTTCATTATAATGTAACATTAAGTCAATTTATTTGTGTATTACACGCTGTATAATTGCACCTTTTTTTGTGGAACAATTTGGATTTCATTATCCAACAAATCAGCAGTGTTACATTTTGAAAAGCTCTTGCTAGAAATCAAGTGCATTTTCCAACTAAGACAACAGAGGTCAAGTTTGCACCAAAAAGGAAGTAGAAGGTTTCTTGCCTAAACACTTGCACAGATGAGGAAGGTCATGGTGGAGAAAGAAATATTCATTTCTTTGAGAAAATATTTAATTACTATGGCCGAGATCAATGGAGATCAATATTTGCAAGAAGGGAAATGCCATGGAACAAAGTGGTCTGACATGGAACAGGTTCAAAGAGGAACAGATCAAGGCAAAACCAAATGGATGCAGGGAACACGTCAAATGTAAAAACATTTTTGTTTATTATTCTTCTGTATCATTCTGTGCCTTAATTTACAAGTGTCATAAAGAGTATAACTAACATGGGGAAAGAGAAGGGTACATCTGTTTGTGCAGATCTGCTTTGCCATCAATTATCAGGCTTAAACCTTTCATAAGAAGTGGCGTAACAGCGATTGCAGCTCTTTCAAAGGTGAACTGACAGCCCCTCTGAAAAGAAATGCAAAATAACATTTTAGATAACACACAAAGAAACAGAATAGATGTAAAGATACAAACCTTCACCTTTTTTTTAATCTGTCAGAATCACTACCTGAATTTTTCAGTGCTCCTCTGGTAGCTACAATGGCTTCACCCAGAAAGGCAAATAAATCAGCAGAAATCCTCATCTTAAGAGGAGACCTTTCCACTCATAGACCTCCTACGTTGTTCAAGTGTCCTCTCATGGCACAGAGGGACCACCCGTTTTCTGAAGGCTAGGATTTCACCTTCTCTTATTTTTTTTCTGTTTAGCAGAGTCTTTTTGTTTTTTTGATACTGGATTTACAGGCAGGGGTTTGTGTCTGATGGTGTTGAGCACAACTCACCCAGATCACTTGAACTTCCAGCCTGACCATAGCATGAGCTCTCCAGGACTTCCAGAAATTACGGGGACAATGGCAATAACTTGCTTTAGTGCTTTAAATACTGTCAGCCTCTATGGGGAACTGAAGTCCCTCATACCCAAATGGCTGTAGAAAATGAGAAGTGGTATGGTATTTTGCAAATGTTATTTTTCTCTCATATTGGACCTATTTTGTTGCTGACAGATTTATTCCTCTAAAATATTTTTCTGACAGACCTTATGCTCTCTACTGAAATTCCTTAAGGAAGATGCCAATAAAAGCAAAATAGATTTGGATACTTTTTCAAATGTAACAGTTTCAACAAATTGTCAAGGCCACTCTTGAGCTGTGGTTTCAAGTCTTCACTTGCTATATGGTAGCAGATGAATCAGGGGGAATAAAAGCTCAAATCTGAAAAAAAAAAAAATCAGTTACTAATAATGTCTTTTAACTCAGTCCCTTAATTCTCCTTTCTATCACAACAAGCTCAGAAGCTCTGCTACTGAAAGCCTTGTTTGCTACTGCCTCCCTCCTCCATGACACATAAAAATACAGTGTATTTCAATATACGTCAAAAGTTAAACAAAGGACTGAGAGCTACAGCAGAACAATGTAGATTGACTACCCAGTTCTTTCTGTTCTAATACCTATAATTGGCTCTGGACTACTCTAACCTCCATGTTTGAATACTCCTCCTCTCAATGATCCAATATCAAAAGCATCACAAATGTAACACCTTAAGTTCTTGCCTTGGTTTGAACAACCAAGAACATGACATTTTTCATGTTTCATAAGTCTGGAAAAAGAATTTTTTTCTCCCCACAGCTGGAAGGTTTTGCTATATTTTCTGTGATATTTAAGATCTTTTATGGATTGAGCTGAGGTCAACAGCATACACACACAAGAAATATGTTCCATACAAAATTCCAGTACAAAACTAACAAATAGTTGTACTCGTGCTTGAAAAAATACCCAACTCTGTTTCCAGGAAGAAATTAGTGAGACCCTTTATTTCTTTCTGCTAAATGGTCAGACATAGCAATCAGTGGAACAATAAACTCAATTACTGCATAACGTATCGTCCAAAGCTGAGTTGAGCAGCTGAGTCGGTGATGATCCAATGATTCCATCTTGAATAATTTCCTCATTTTCCTACAGCTGTTGAATGAATCACCATTGAAATCTAGAGCTTCAAAAGATATTTAGCATTTAGCTACTTGAGAACAAATGAATAACCCTGAGAATTTAGGGTTTTTTTTTCTTCCCTTTAACTCAATTTCCACTTTTTTCCTTTTTTTTTTTTTCCCATTCAACAGCAAATCTGCCATCTATTTCTGTCCAGAGTTATAAAAAATGTGGTAGTAACATGTGAAAGTTCTTGATAGGATCTGCAGGTAATATCTGAGAGGAAAAATACAAATATGACATCATATTTAAAGCAAAAAGGGAATTACTTCAAAATCCGTTATTGTATCATTATTAAACTATTCCAATTCTGTGACAAAATCTTGTTACTATTGAATTCATAGCAAACATTCCCTAATTTCATTAGATGGCTTATTTTGTCAATAAGAACAACCCAAAATCTCAGAACAGAGAAACAATTTGCCCAATAAAGTGTGTAAGGAGTAGATCAGAGCTAACATTTTCAGCACAGAGTCAACAGTCCAGAAGTTAAGTATCCAGATAATTTCCAGAGTTTAATTTTAGACACACAGATTAAAAATTTTTACTTTAGCATTGATGGCAAACCATTAAAGCTTTACAGTTAATGTTTCGCTTTATGATCGTTTTTAATCATAATAACATTTAGCAAAGAGCTGGAACAGAAGTATGGGAAAATATTACAATATCCATGAAGGAATCATTTGTAAAACTTCGCATTTTTCCCTTACTCATGAATTTATCTTGATTATTTTATTTTGTTATTATTATGCATATGAACTTAATGGTTTGTAGCAAAGCAAGTAGGGCTAACTAAATTTATATTTATACCTTTTTATAGTTATAGATTGGATTTTTGCTTTACAGAAGTTTGGATGACACGTCTTTTACAGCATACCTGATATCACAATCTCCAATGCTGAATCTATATCCTTAATTAAAACAGAACTGCCACCTTGTACAACCATCACAAACATACTTATGAGACAACAGCAAAACTAAGGACAAGCTCAGAATACTGAGTGCAAAGAACCAGATATTTAGTCTCATGAAGAAATGGGCAATCACATAGATAGCATACACCTCATTCAGAAGCAACCACAAATGTCAGCTAAGCAGCCTAGCATACGCTGTTGGTTGCAATACACTGCCCCATACCTGATAGCAAATAGGAGGTATTTGCTATATTGATTACTGTGCTTGACTAAAATTTTCAGACATAATATGACAAAGGAAGCAGGAGAGAGCAATAATGTTACCAAAGGGCAATATCTCTACAATAACAGCAAATTTGTTCATTAAAAACTGCATGATAACCCTAGGAATCGTATCATGCCCCGTGCATGAAAGACACTTTCCCTCCGCCTGCAAATTACCTAAAATAGAATAAAATAAAATGAAAAATGAAAACTTTCCATGGTGTGACACATGGAAAAAATGTCACTTAGCATTACATTTAAAAGAATAAATTTTAACTTGAGCTTCTGAATAAGAGACTCAAACCAGGCACATGATAATATAAGAGGAAGTGCCCAGCCTAATTCCTTTCTCCAGAACTGCACAGATATGTGAAAATACCCTCAGCTGACAAAACCTGGCATTTTTCAATTTCTTTCAAAGTACCTACCACTCTTCATAACCACTCCTGAAAAGTGCAACCTTCTTAATTTTTTAACAATCTTCATTCTTGAAGTATTCCTGTTGATTTCTCCACACCTAGAGTAAGTATTTGTGACCATAAATGCTCGACTCCTAAATGGGTGTTTGTACTAGATACAGTGGAGTTACCCCAGAGATCTACCATTATCTTTACCAGTATTTTTTCTTCCATGTTCAACTATTCATGCTCTATATTTATCTCAGAAAAGCATCTTGAGTCCCAAGGAAGTGTTTGATAATAAGAATTCATAAGCAATGACTTATGCATAAGCAATGACCTATTTACATGCAATTGATTCTGTGGGGAGAAGGAAACTGAACCTAAGATGACAAACCACACAACACATCGAAGACCCATTTAATTTATATGAGTAACCCAAGGATGGATTCTGTATGCTGAACTGCAATTTGTCTCTTTACTGTCTACTGCCCCCTTCAAGAAAACAACTGCTATTGTTTTATTAACTCCTTAACTAGGCTCTCCTAGGCTCTATCTGCAGTGAAGTTGGATTTTATTGATATTTATGTGTAAAAAAATGATATATGGCAAAAATAATTCCAAGCAAAAACAAGAGTTAAAGGTTAGGCTGGATGTACTGCATGGTTTTTTTTTTTTTGTTAGAAATTCAGGAGTGTCTGGAACAGCAGTAAAATCAACAAAACCCATTTTCTTCTGCCCCATATTCCCCAGTTTCTCATTAGTTGGTTACTGGTGTTGCTGAAAGTGAAGAAGAAAAAAAGACCAAAACTGCTATGACAAGTGAAATTAGTGGAGTGAAGGCTCAGATAAAGAAGTGGGTTTTATTGATGCAGAGTTTTATAATTATAATTATTTTATTTTATTTTTTTGCAGGGGAGAGTCAGAATTTTGAACAGTACTGGCACGTAGCTATTTCTTCTCTTGTGAGAAAGATGGGAGATGACATGTCAGTGCAATTCTTTGTCAGGAATATACATCTGCATGAAGAGAGTAGAGTTAAAAATTTAATCTGCAAAGCTATTTAGAGAGTGGATAGGCCTTGACAGGCCTCCCAAATGTATTAAAAGAACAAGAACAGCAGAGTTATGGAAAAAAAAAAGCTGTTGCAAGCAAACAGAATGAAACTAAGCTTTCTTGACAGAATCAGTTTGCCAAATGACTTTAAAATTGCACTATGTCTTGTAGTCTTTTCTCAAATAGATTTTAATTTAAATGTGTAAAACAGAAGAAAGTTGCTTAACTTCAGAGACCTGCACAGCTTTTCCTTAAAAAAAGGAGATGAAAGGACTCTTAAAGTGATATTTAGTCAGGCCATGAGGATGATGAAGGAAGGATGGATGGAATTGTGGTTGAGCAGTGGCTCAGGACTCTGGAGAGATGGCTTCAGCTCCTGCCTGTACATGGATTTGTGTGTGACTTCATGCAAGTCATTTGATCTCACAGAACCATTTTTTGCAGGTATCTAAAATAATATTCTGAGATTTGGGTTCCTGTGTCACCAAACTGCTTGTGGAAATTCTACTCTCTTTACCACACGCTTCCCTGTCTGTGAAATGGAGACATATTACTTTCTTTACTAGGCTTCTCTTCATACATAACAAGCCTTTGAGTTAGGGCAGCTAAATTTAGGTGGCAGTCGTCTTGTCTAAATATAATTGTCTATTCTAAATAAGTCAGTGATTTTGAATTTTTCTGCAGTCAAGAAAGAGAGACAGGCACCCGCAGACCCCAATTCATTTTAGATTTTACTATTAGGATAGTATTAATCGTATTCTCAAAAGCCTTTTTTTCTCCAGTGTTGTACATGACTGATTTACACTTTTACATGGCTGAAACCAGAAATCTGGTTTATCATAGCTAAAGACAATCCTATTTTCCATAACAAAACTGTGCTTAGCACAAAGAGGTATTTAAGAGCTATATTAAAGTGAATGACACAGACCAGTCAGGTCTTAGATAATGGACAGCAACTTCTGCTTCACTGAAGCCAAACCTACTCCTCCCACATTTCCATCCTAGTACCACAGAAATGCCCATGTAGTTCTGGACATCACATTCTTGATGTGATTGTATGGAGTTACTGGCTGGAAGAGAAACTTCAGGACAGTCCTACAAAAGGGTGTTTGGTTTTCAGCAAGGACAAAGTAGAATGCAATCCTAACATGCTCAGTTCCTTGTTTTCTCTTCCTGTGCCATATACCTGCCTTACAGCATGATTGAAACAAGATTTCAGGTACTGAGGAAGAAAGCATTTCACATCTGTAATTAGAGTAACTCTAAGGCCACCTCGTAGCTACTGATCATGAAAAATGAAGTGCATGTGCTCTAGAATGACCTCAAAACACCTTTTAGAAAACATTTGGTTTACACAAAACTGCATTATGTTCAGAATAGTGTACAGATTGAAAAAAAAAAATCCAAAGTTAAAATACAGCTGAAATTGAACACGTTCCTCATCAAACAACTATCTTACTCAGGATACAATGAGAGTACAACCTACATGAAGTAGGTGATACTCACCAGTTATAGGCAAATCTTGGAAATGCTTGAGAGAATTCTGCAATGAAGGAGGTATAGAAACCCACAAAGAACACAATTAATATTCACATAAGTATATGTGGTATTCTGTGGATAATATTTTAGTAATGATGAATCTGCAGACATTCAACTGAACTCAAAGACTCAAAGAAGACAAGGAGATTTCATTATGTTTTAAATTGTCTTCTCTTTTCATATAATCAAATAATGTAATTTTCAATGCTTTAATTTTCAAGTGTAAAGCAATCTGTATTTAAGGTTATTGCTAATATATTTGCTTTTTTTGCTTTGTTTTCCTCAAATTTACTTGAATTCATTTAAGTCATCAGTAGGCCCACACAGTGCACACAAGACTGATGGTTCCTGATCTCTTATGGGATGGTTCTGCCTTTAAGACTGAGGTGTTGTCATAATATCTACATTTACAGATTCTGAAGCAAAACTAATCTAATCCAATCCTCTTCATAATGATCTAGAGATCATTCTAAAGATCTAGAACTATACAAATATGTTTTGAATTGTATATTAAAAATTAAATGAACTGCCATTATTTATAAAAGTTAACAATGTTTGCTTAATTGTCAAAAGTTCATCATCTCTTTCTTGTTCACTGCTTGCTATTAGAACCCATTTTTACTCCTTGTGCATATTAGATATGGCTGTACTTTGAGTTCTGGCATGGAGCCAATTGAAAGAAAAATTTCTGGTCATCTCTGTTGAAAGTGTCTGTACATGTGCAAATGTTTAGTTTTCTCTCCTGATAAACAACACTAATTATAAAGAAAATAAAGAAAGCAATTGTCTTCCAGTGGTTGTCTTAACATCTTGGAAAGGTAGAGGGCTCCAGAGTGAGGCAGGAGTTCCACATTCTCTACTGTAGCAGATCAAGACCAGATGACTTGGAGATGGTGAAAATCAGAAGGTGACAGAATTGAACACATTTGAGTAAGCCTCTATTCTGTGATTTCTTATTTTGTATATGTGTCTTCTTTCTTTCTATTGCCCTTTTCCATTTTGTTAGAGAACAGCAAGGTTTTTCTTCTACAGTTCACAGTGTCATAGAATAACAGACTTACTCACCAGTCGATGAAAAGGATTGTCTCACTTTGCTCTGTGCTGGTACAGCTTCGCCTTGAGCACTGCGTGCAAGTTTGGGCACCACAGTTTAAGAAAGAGAAAAAAACTATTAGAAAGCATCTGAAGGAGGGCTACAAAGATGTGGAAACATCTAGAGGCAGGACATATGGGGAGCAGCTGAGGTCCCTTGTTTTTTTGGCCCAGAGAAGAGGCTGAAGGGAGGCCTCATGGCAGCCTACAGCTCCCTCATGGCGGCCTACAGCCCCATCACAGGGAGTGCAGGGGCAGTGCTGAGCTCTGCTCTCTGGGGACAGCAACAGGGCCTGAGGGAATGGCGTGGAGCTGTGTCAGGGGAGGGTCAGTGGGGAGTTAGGGAAAGGCTCTGCCCCAGAGGTGTGGGCATGGAACAGGCACCCCAGGGTAGTGGTCATGGTGCCAAGTAGCCAGAGTTGAAGAAGCATTTGTACAACGCTCTCATAAATATGGTTTGAGTTTTGGGTGGTCCTGTGTGAAGCTGGAAGTTGGACTTGATGATCCTTGTGGGTCCTTCCAACTCAGGGTTTTCTAGAACAGCAAGGAGTTTTTTACTACTGCTGTTTCCATTATGTTTACTGTCATTTCAGCCACAGCATTTATAAATTTCTAACCAGTTGAGCTCAGATAATCAGTAAAATGTTTATGAAAAACGTTAGTTTTTATGCTTTATTTCTGAAATTTTTTGCTCATGGATTAGTGTCACAAGCAGATCTTGTTGACAGGCAGAACACGTCTGAAAAGGACCAACAAACTGAATGTCACCTTTTCATTCCAAAACCTGTACTTAGTTAATACTGAAATCTTTAGTGCTGATAAAAAGATCAGTGAAAGAAAGGGGAAGAAATATAGGGAGAAAATGGAATCAGGTTCTTTTCAGTGGAGTCCAGTTCCAGGAGATGAGGCAATAGGCACCAACTGGAACACAAGTGTTTCTATTATCAGGAAACAATCTTTTTCTGTGCAAGTGATGGAGCACTGGCACACGTTGCCCATAGAGGTTGTGCGGTGTCCTCCTTGGAGATCTCCAAAAGATGCTTGTACATGATGCTGGGCTCCCTGCTCTGGGTGGCCCTTCTGGAGCAGGTGGGACCAGATGGACTCAGTGGTCCCTTCCAACCTCAACTATTCTGTAATCCTGTAATTCTGTGATATCTGCTTTCTTTCCCATTATCAGTCAATTCTTATTTATTTTTTAAAAATGTTTGTACTATTTAAATACTTCATGTTGGTAATGCGGTTCATTTTTAATGCAAAATAAAATATGTGATAAATACTTCATGCTTTAATATAATGCAGTAGCCTAAATGAAATGATCAAGAATTAAATTAATAATAAAATAGTATTTTAATAAAACATTTTCATTCTTTAAAAATGTACTGCTTAATACCCCTAAGTAAGATTTTTACCCAGATTTTCTGTTCAAATACAGCTTCAGCCTATATTCTGAATTCTGATAGTCCATTTCTTTTTCCAGATGTCCAGTCTACTTAGAGGACATATTTAGATTCCTGCATTATAATGATATTAGAGTAGAGTCAAAATTACAGCAAAGCACTGTATAAAAATAATATCAAGATTCCCTGTAGAGGAGGGCAGAGGAAACCAAACGTTACGTGAGTGAGAGGATGATGGAGAAAGTGGAGTAATTGGGAAGAAAATGCAGAGATCTGTTCCTTAACTACAGATGACAGGAATGCAGAGTATTGTTTGTAGTTGTAGCAATGAAATAGATTTAAGAAATAAAGCCTGGAGAAATTTTGTACATGATATATCTCAGAAAACATTGGAACTCCAGGATTTGGAGTCTAGATATAATAATCAGTAGATATACAGACTTCATTCTTCAACTTCAGAATGGTGCTGGATGAAATTTAGAAACACTATCTCTTAGTCTGCAGTTTAACAGCAGAAGTTGCTAAGAAGTCACTATTAAATGTTTTCCTGTGCTTCAGAAATAGTATCTCAGCTGTGATATATTCAAGGTCAGAAAGACCCAAGAAGAAGGGGTGCATAAATTCAGTGCCTTGTGACAACCTAATCTTCTTTACCTAGTTTTCCAATCATTAGAAAGCTATTAGAAAAATACATCTCTAACTTTGAGTTGTTTGTTCAAAAATCTGTTTTCAGGATCCTCAGCCCCATCTTCTACAGCAAATAGTCTCATTCCATCTCTTTTGTATCCCAGCCTAAATTTGCGTCCTATAACCTTTTCAGTGCAACACAATTTCATCCATACTCAGCAAAAAGAAGCACTGTGGTTCAATTTCCAATATACTAATAATTAAAATGTAATAGATTCCACTGGAAAATCAACACATTGTCTGCCATCTAAACCTACAAGATTTGGATAAAAGAAGAACTTTAAGAAAAAGGGCCCACCTTTGATTTTAAGTGTTCCTAGGCATCAATATGTCATTCATTCATACTTTTTACTTAGCTAAAATGCTGGTTATGGTACTATGGCAGTGGAAGTAGAGGAGATTTTTACATCTTCTCATACAAGATTACTCAGTAAATTACTGGATCTAATTGTTGTAAATTTTTCTTTACTTGATTTTGTCACAAAACCTGGAAGTGGAAATACAGAAGTATATTGGAACCAGACAGACATTTGAAGGCAGGATTTTTTTGGAGCAAAATGTAATTCAAGTTGCAATGTAGCTAGTCTATTTTAATGGAAGCTTTGCAGAAATCTGAAATAGTGGGAGATGTTAGAAAGTCTTCAGATAATAAATTATTTTTCAAAAAGTAGCATCAGACCTTGATAAGAGTTTGAATAAGTTAATCTTAGGAAGTTTGTTACTAGAACCATGCAAAAAATGGTGATGACCTATTTTAGGTGCCACCTAATCCATTGACCAACCTTAAGTCCCTTTAAGAAACTTGGAGTTGTTATAAATCATGTTTGTCTGGACACAACATTTCATGCTTACAGAAACTCATACACTGAATGCCTTTGTAAGACCTTAGGATGTAAAATATCCTCAGGCCTTAGTTCCTATTGAGGAGTAATAACATATCCCTTGCATTTAGAAGCCTATGAAGGGCATAATTTTTATTCCTGGTCTTAGCCTTTAGGTGTCAGATTAATAGGGTGTAGAAGATTTAAAAGTAGCATCCTGAGGCCCTGAAAGCAGGATTCATCTAACCTAATTTTAGCCATCTAAAATTTAGTGGTTCACTTTAATAGCTCTCACTTTCTGTGGTTCCTATTGCCATCTGAGACTTAGAGAATTGCAGCTGGCATCCAGATGGAATATTTCAGTTTATCCCAAATGATGCTAAATGATTGCATTTAGGTAGCTGACTACTCAGTGCCTACTTCATATTAGTTATCTACGTTATAATTCACTTCAACGTTAGTATACCTAAATTTAGGTGTTTGCAATGTAGGTTCTTGCATAGGTACTGCATCTATAAGTTCCCATTATTCATGATTTAGTCAGTTTAGTTCAGTTACATAAAAATATTCATCCAGTTCCGTTATAGATGACTGAATCTATCCCCCGTGATTTTCAGACCAGATTATAGATCTCTTGGAGGTCCTATACTATATCTACCATGACAGTACAAGGTAGGGTATCTCTCGTGTTCTTAAGCTTGTGAAGGGATCTTCAACAGATCCTTGGAAGCTTTTCTGTTAAAATAGAGTTGGCTAATGACTAAAAGGGAGCTTAGTCACATAGGAAGTAGTGACATCTCATGATGAGTAGTGACATCTGATGTATCATAATATTTTTGGGACTGATCGGTTTGGATGTCTTATTAGGGGTGGTGAGCATATTGATGCCTCGACTAGCATCTCATTAATCTCAACTATCCTCTGTGTTTATTTAAGCAATTGACAACTTTTTTATATTTTTAACCTGAGTGTATTCTGTTCTATGCATACAGGTAAAGGAAGTAAGAGAAAGTGGTCCAGAGAATGAGTGTTAAAAAAGAGACAGAAACTCTTGCCTTCTCTTCCTTCCTCTCCCTTAAATGTACAGTTCATGTATAACTGTCCCTGGCCTAAATATGTGGGATATTTGACGAATTGGTGTCTAAATAGTTACAGCCAATTGGAGAGCTAAAAGGGAAAAAAGTGATCAATAAATGCAGTCTTCTAACTCTCTGATTGTCAGTTCTATTTCCCTGCATTTGAGACAGATATTCAAGGAAAGTATTTCAACAGTTTTCAGCACTGCTGCCTCCATTTGTAATCAAATTCACACTGCTCTTTTGAGAAGTTCATTGGCAAGGTTTGGAATTCTCCTAGGGAAGTCAGCATGCAGATGGAGTTGTTTTCTAAGAATACAGGACAAGAAATGTAATGGGAAGGATATGTTACTATTTCAACCGTCACATACAAACACTGAAACTTTTAACATATTTTTCGGGATTTCTGTGAGATTTTTTTTTTAGGTTGTCCTCTGTTCCCTCTGCTAAAGACTAAATCCAAGACACTTCTTCCAGAACTCTTCTATTCAAAACAAACAAAATGAGTTTATATTGTTTTTTCCTTACCTAGAAGATAAAGTGTTGTCTCAAGAAAGTAAGAGATCCATTTCAAGTTCCTTCTCTGTGCATTATTTCTAAGATTGCAAGGATATACAAAGCATTAATAAGTAGTTTTGAAGTTGATTCTTCATCTTTTCTAACAAAGATACTCTAGAGGTAATAACTTTTAGAACTTCTAGTATCTTTTAGAAGTAGCTGACAAAAAACAAAGTTTAAGAAAGATACTAGCTCTGTTTTTTTCAGACACTTGAATGGAATGGAAAGAGGTTCTAATTTTGCCTGAGGTTCATTAGAGAGTTTTGAGATGATTATGCCTCATCCCTTGAGGCATTCAAGGCCAGGTTGGATGGGGCCCTGGACAACCTGGTCTAGTAGATGACAACCTTGCTCACAGCAGGGGTGTTGGAACTGGATGATCCTTAAGGTCCCTTTCAAAACAAACTATTCTATTATTCTACTTACAAGATCGATCACTTACAAGTGAATTCTGGAAAATGATTAGGAACAGCAAGTTCACAGACAGCACAGCTGGATCAGGGGAAATAAAAGGAAACCACCTGCAACTTTCTGTATGTTAAGAAAGAACAGCCACTGCTGTGTTTTGCCAAAAACCTGATAGAGTAAGCATACAGGATTTCCTGATTGTTCTGAGATTCTTGATAGAGATGAATGACCACTGTTTTGTGATCCTGGAGGAACCTGCACAAGAACTTCTGTGCAAGTATTTTGCTTTTTGATGCCATGATGAAACACCTCAAATTTTAGAAAGAACATTTTGGAATATTCTTAGTCAAGAGGATAATTTCTGCTGAAAGAATGGATTTATATCTTCAATTGATGGATGAACTGTCCAGAAGGTTTCTGAGTATCTTGTTGCTCTGAATACCTGTGACCACATTTTCCTGATCAAGAAGTGAGCATGAATGTTTTTAACCCAGAAACTCCTGCATCCAGTTTCATAGATGATCCTAAGGAGGGAAAACTACATATACTCAACTACAGAAGATAACCCTTCCTAAAAGATGAAGAATAAATAAAAATGGAGACTTTGAGGCACTTTCTTTGAGAAAAAGTTTGATCAACTGAGAATTATAGCTGTTTGTCCTACCACTCTCCCAAGAACGTGACATCGGAAACAACCTTCTCTGTTCTATTATCAAGTCCAACTCCATATTATCACAGTCTGTCATGTCATACCTGCCCAAATTTCTGCTTAAAAAGTGGCAGTAATTTTGTTCTTATTCAATTTTACTTTTCTCTCAGTTCAAATACTTTTCCTGAAACTCCTTGGCCTGATAACTAGAAACTTTCTGCCAATAAGATCTTGGTCATCTTTCACATTTCTGTTTTAAATCTGATTCAGTCCTAGAAAAATCAATTCACTGAAGTGCAAAGATACAAGTACTGTTTTATTATATCAGGTACTTACTGATCCCTTGATGTTCCTTACTGCATTGCCTCTGAACACAAGCTAAGAGATTGTATTGAAAACTTTAATGCCCCTAAAGTTAGATTCAGAATCTCCACTGAGTCATATATGCAAAAATTGCTAATTACTTAAAGCCTAGAGCCAAGACCACAGT
Organism: Penelope pileata; assembly: GCA_013396635.1. Classification (NCBI taxonomy): domain Eukaryota; kingdom Metazoa; phylum Chordata; class Aves; order Galliformes; family Cracidae; genus Penelope; species Penelope pileata. Next base: position 245,916 of record WBMW01005927.1, read on the forward strand.
TTTCTAAATCTTTCATAATGCACTTAACTATAACATAACCACTCATATCCAGTCATGTGTTGATGTAAATTTATCCACTACCTATTCTGCTTTCCTTTTTCTTTGGGTTGAGATAGATTATATCCCAAGTTGGTTCAAAATATTAAAGCTAACTCTCTGCAACATTTTAATGTATTTAAATATTTGAGAAAAGGTTATTTATATTTTAAAATATTTATCAGTACTCTTCTGTAATTAAAAGGGTATTTTGATATGGGTATATGAATACATTTGATTAGGTTCTATGTATTTTTTTTTTCTATTTTTTTTTCTCTCCAAGTTAGCTTTGAGAAAACAGGTCACCTCTGCAGATAGGTTGCAGCAAATCTGATTTATGGTCAAACCCTACAGAAAAGGAATCCCTATGAAATATTCACTTTGATTCAACTGCAGTGGGAAAATGTAAAAATAGAGAAAGCTCTTGACATGCTATACGAAAATAATTCATTCTGCTGTACGTGAAAAATGAGGGGAATTCGGCAGCATCAATGATTCACCCTCTGCTAATACAAATTCAAAGTAGAGGAAATGCTAGGTTTTGTAGAACAACAGTATGACAAGAGTTAAGCTGCCAACTATTGTTTCAGATCATTATTTCCTGAAAAATAAGAAGATGATTATTGTGTTTTCACCTGCTGCAGCTTCCTAGCATGCTATTAGCCTGCACAAAGGAGTTTCTTTCTGGTTTACAACATCCACAGACACATTAAGATTGTGAACAGCTGGTGAACTGTTTTGTTACAGTTTTTACTGCATGCATTTTTTTTTTTCTTCTGAAGTGTATCCTGTCCTATTATGCTGATTAAATTTTCTACATCAACACGTTGGGTCAGTTACTCATCTGGTGTAAATCAGCCTAACTTCATTGAAGCCAACAGAATGAGGGGGATTTACACCAGCTGGGAATCTGGTCGGCAGGTCCTCAGACAAGCAAATAATTCACTGCGAATTATTTATAGAGTGAGTTTCACATGATTTTCTCTCTATGAAAATCTCTGATTTATTCTGCATTCTATGCAAAATTGCTTTGCAATATTCTCCTAGGTGAAGACTACTTTGGGCTGCAGATCTCCTAATTTGCAGGTGACGGGTGCATTGAAAGTTGATATAGGAATGGGTAGAGATGTGTTTCCCAGACTACTACTTCTTGCACTTGCTCTTGTTGATATAACCATTTTACTTTCTTTGAATGTTATTTGGTATTTTTTTTATTTCTTTTCTTGCATTTAAGACCTGGAGCCATGGAGGAAGAGGTTCCGACTTACAATTCGTTAGTAATAGTGATTCACTGATCACAGTGGAAGATTTGGATGAAATTTATGATTACGAGCATGTGGAATTTTATGTGTCCCCCAGTAGGTGGAGAGTGGGGCAGTGGATTGGAGACTGAATTTAGAAGACAAAGATGTCTTTGGGATTCATTCTAGATTTGCATAGGTCCTTCTCACATGCTCAAACAAGTCAAAAGTCTGGGAGAAGAACTCATTGAGACTAGCACTATGGAGAAGGACCTGAGGGTTCTGGTAAATAAAAAACCTGACACAAGCCAGTAGCATGTGCTTGCAGTCCAGAAGGCCAACTGAATCCTGGGCTGCATCAACAGCTGGGCAGCCAGCAGGTTGAAGGAGGTGATTGTCCCCTTCCATTCTGTCCTTGTGAGGCCCCATTTGGAGTAGTGTGCCCAGGCCTGGGGCCCCCAGCACAAGAAGGGATGCAGAGCTGTTGGAACGGGTCCAGAGGAGGGCCACAAAGATGATCAGAGGGCTGGAGCACCTCTCCTAAGCAGACAGGCTGAGGGATCTGGGCTTTTTCAGTCTGGAGAAGATAAGTCTCTGGGGAGACCTCATTGTAGCCTTCTGGTACTTAAAGGGAGCTTAGGAAGGAGACCAACTTTTTACATGGTCTAATAGTTATAGGACAAGGGGGAATGGTTTAAAAGTAAATGTGAGGAGATTTAGATTAGATATCAGGAGGAAATTTTTTACTCAGAGAGTAGTGAGGCATGAGAACAGATTGCCCAGAGAAGCTGTGGATGCTCCATCTTTGGAGGCATTCAAGTCAAGGTTGGATGAGGCACTGGGCAGCCTGATCTGGTGGGTGGCAAACAGCCCATGGCAGAGGGTTTGGAACTACATGATCTTTAAGGTCACTTCCAACCTAAACACTTCATGGATAACTTTTCCCACCCATTTTACATGAATAGGATGATAATGCTTAACTCTCTGGATGAGAAGCTCCTCAATCACCTGCTCTGAAACAGTCTGAGATAACAATATAATGCATCTTAGTTTGGATAAAATTTTTTTTTGGATAAAATTTTCAAAAAATTATTATTCATTTTGAAGTTATAAATCAATTAACATTTGTATACTTTCGATACACCTCTCTCTTTCTCTGAGGACCAAGGACACTATCATTTTTCAATTTTAGCTTAAATTTCTGAATTTGGCCACATCTTATTCAACACCAAACACCAATGTTTGTACAATGACCCAGGTTATGCATCAATATTCAGCTCCAGATGAAATAAATAACTTAGGTGCATTCACATAGGTATCTATATTTTCTCTGGGCACCGAAGCTCCCATTATAGTCAGTGGACAATTAGTCAGTAGAGATTAATTTGGTTGACTATGTAGACACATGTACTGCTGTTTGAAATAGCCACTAATTTTCCGGCTCTTGTTCCATAACAGTGTAAGAATCACCTGTCCTTCCCATAGCAATCGCTAGGTCCCTGTAAATGTCTCAAATACCCTAATGCATTTCAGATAACAGTAGCTTCTTACATTTAAGCAGCTGGTGATTGTCCAAGTTGAATCTTGTCACCTGAACTGCACTTTCCTAACCTTATTGACTAGGTTACCATTAACTATAACAGAAGCCTAGACATATATCATGCCTATAATAAATATGACTACATAGACTCCTAAACGCAGTTACTTAAATCTCAAACTGAATTCCTCACCTTGGATAAACATACAATGAGAAGTCTGAAAGACTCAGGAAGGGCACCAATGCCACGTGCTTTATCCTAGAGGAGAGCTTCTTAATCCAGGATGACGATGATGATATTATTAACCTGCTCTATTGGGCGAAGAACAGCAGAGTTAGAGATATTTTGTGCCATTTTTTGTATGGGATTAATCTCACACAACTAAGATGTGTACAGGACAACAGTCTACGTCTGAGATGGATATCTGAATGTCATTTAAAATCAAGGGAGATAAACATACATCTACATTCTAACATTAGCTGAAATTGTTTACCATTATTTGTTCATTTTAAATGACAAAGAGAAACTACTACTTAAGCTGATATATACTGGCATATCACCATTTACTTTCTTCTAAGTTTCAGCACAAAGTGCACCATTAATCAAAATAATTTTTTTAAGATCTTTCTAATGTAAGATTCTTAGGCTCATTCACAGCTCCATCCTCAAAAGAGGATTCAGAAGTTGCTTTATCATAGGACTAGAAGGATAAATACATGTCTTAGTGAAAAGCAATAAGAAATATCACTGTAATATTACCGTATTTTCAGATGGTCAGTTGGAGGCATACCTCTATGTTAATTATGCATTATCTAACAAATTCATTAGTTTTTCCTGCATAAAGGAATTTTGAATTCAAAATCTATCCTCTACCATTCCTTATTCCACTGGAACATCATCATTGCATATCATCAGTATAAGATGGGATACAATTTTAGTTTCAATACAACGTGGCTTGTGTGAGCAGCCTTTCTTGTGGGAAGTGGGTTCAGAAGGTAATAATTATTGTATGCAGGGCATGCCAGCCTGATCAATAGACTGCTGAAGCATGTGTGGCCAGCTTTGCCTAGCCCCACCATTTGCAACCTAATTAGCAGCTGCTCAGAGATGGGAAACAGGTGCAGATCCGGGCCCAGGCCAGGGAAGTCTGCCTATAATTAACAAGGAAAAAAGGGTCAGATATTGGGAAGAATATCAAATCTTGGTCCACTGGGGCTATCATGCTGGCCTCAAAGGCATAGTCACCTGAGATCTTAGGCATGCTAATGTAAATTATGCAAGCTTTCAAAAACATGGCTGCATAATCAGTTGGCAGAGAAGAAATGACTGGCTGTTTTTTGTGTAGTTTAGTCTGCATGGCTTGGGAAAAAAAAAAAAAGGAGAAAAAAAAAAGGAGAAGGATTTCAATGTTCTCACCATGTTGAATTTTTTTTCTCTTCCAAATAACAGTGCTTTAAAAACAGAGGAGAGTAGACTTGTCTTCTGGTAGTAGTATGAGGAACACATCATTTAGCTTTGAGATTTTATTTAATCATTGAACTGAGTGAAAATTCTATATGCAGAAAAATTAGTTCTGAATTGGCAAGGATAACCCTGGTTAGCACTTGAATGGTTATCTCATAGGCCCATTCTGGAAGTGGAAGCCTTCATAGTATCAAAGCTGTTTTCTAGCTATATTCCTACAACCCATGCTGAACCAAGTTACATTCTTTTTGAAAGTAAATGTTTAATGTCCTGATGATTCTAGTTGTGGTGATGGTATTCAGGATGTCTGCTGCAGTTCCAGATCTCGTTGGGCTTGGCAGAATATTTACATGTGAGAAAATGGAAGGCTTTTTGCATCAGAGAACAAAAAAAAAAAAACGTAGGAAACTACCCCAAGGTAATTAATATGTATTGATGACTTGACAGAACTTTCTGGATGCCAACAGGTACTTCAAAGGAAGGATTGTTTTCCCATGAGGTGAGGCATAATCCTTCAGTTTACCCTTTGAAGTTTAACTGATTAACTTCAGTTCTGTAGCAGAACAGAAGCCAATCCCATGTATTTTTACCAATGAGCCCACTACAATATATATAATTGAGATGTTATTAGTGCCATTACATACACATACATACACAAACTCAAGACCTCCTTAAAACGCTGAGATATGAGGAAAACAAATAAAACAGAAAGTGGAGGATGAAAGCAGAGGACTCATTCTCTTCTCTTGTAAAACTTCTGTACGCTTGTCTTCTTTGAATATATAATTTTAACCAAAGAGCAACCAGAGAGTAACATTTGCATGTTTTTTACCAATGTTTGTAAAATTCATAGTTTCTTGCCTCTTAACATCATATTTATTTCTGTAAAAGTATATTTATTTCATATAATTTGTATAAAACAGCATGAGAACTTAATGTAAATCTCCAGTCAAATCTCCTGTCAAAAAGCAGAACTCTTCTTGCCAAAATCCTCTTCCTTTTTTTTTTTTTTTAAAAAAAAAAATAATATCCCATTAAAAGTAGAATTGTTTTGCAACAAGAAAAACTGTGAAATCATTCTTCCTGTTTTTATATTATGGGTTACAGATTTCTTTTGCTCAGATCTCCAGTTACCAAACATTTCCCAGATTCCAATCTATAGTTCTGTTTTAAAATGGGAAATATTTCTCGGAATTGTAATTATTCATTGTTATTTACTTCGTGGTAGAATATAACATGAGAAATCATGAAAATAACGTATGTTTTGAAGATAAAGGATGCTGGACTAAACTTGAATGTTTCTTAAAGTAAATATGTTTCCAGGATCTCCAGGTTAGTGTGGGAAATGTCCTCCTGAGTAGAGCAGGGGATGACCAGCTGACCTACTTGTGAAACAGGCAGACAGTGGAAAGAACCACAGAAGCTGATGGAAAGTCAAAGAGAATCTGAGAATAAGCAACATATCCACATCCACGCAACAGCTATTCTGCAAAGACTGAAAGCAACATTTAAGTGAAGTTGGAGAAAGAGCTTTGGAATGACCTGGAAGATGATAAATCCACATTTTTACTTGTGTGATCTGCTGTAAAAGTGGCTCTTCCCAGAGGTTTGGAGCATATATAGCCAAGCAAACCCACTTTGCTAAATGGGTGCCACCGGATATCATGATGAACTTTTTGGACTTCTGGCTTCCATGTCAAAAGCTTCGGTGTAATCAACATATTTCTTCAAAAGTTTCATTTCTGATGACTGGTAGAAAAGTATTTTACTTGGATATTTTCAGATGACTGTAGTCATTCTCGACCAAAGGAAAAAAAGATCCAGCAAGGAAATCCAAAACAAGGAAAGGGAAGGAGAAAAGGAATATTGTTGTGTTTGATTAACAGATGGGGAATTGAGCCATCATAGATTTAAATTATTTACCCAAGATTATGCAAGAAATATGCGACTGAGATGAAAATGTATGCCAGGACTTACTCTCTAGTACATTTTTCCCTTCTACTAAATTCAAAATCTGTGCAGCTTCAGCTTAAAAGTAAAATGAAAATATTATTATTATTATTTTGACTCAATCACATTGTGATCATAGCAGAGGAAAGCTTTCTGTCTCCATTAAGAAGTAAAAATCCAGATATTAGAACTTTACCAAATAAAAAAATATTGCAACATTTCATTCACATTTTATTTTTCTCGTTCCTAAAAGAAAGCTATGAATAATTTTTTAGAACTGTATCATTTGTTCTTGCTAATATGATTACACATACACTCCCAGAAAACAACTTCAACAACTGATCAGATTTTGAGCGATCATTTGCCCATTCTTGTTTGTGGTAGTACAGAATATTGAAAGTTAAGGATCCTGCTGAAGATTGCCAGATGCATTCATATTGATCTTTTTCCTTAAAATAAAGCTCTTTTTATTTATTTCTCTTTCTATTTTTTGTCCTCATTGAAGCAATGGCAGGAGCTATCTTGTGCCACTCAATGGACCAGACTGTAGTGTAATATACAATGTCTGACAAAGGTCCATGAATCAGAATACAAACAATTCAATATAACACTGGGAAAGGAAAGCAATGTTAATTTTCTTCAATATCAATAATATCAGCTTCTTGAGCCTTCTGAGGGAAATGATTTCAAGAAAAGAGAGAGGATTTCATATCTGGAGATAATTTGGAGATGGAAAGTATGACTGTCATTTCAATTTGACAGCCTAAATTCCCAAGACACTTTTTTTCTTGTTCAAAATTTCCGTGCTGATTCTAGAATGACATCCTTTGTACTTAGTACACAAAGTAAGAGAAATATTTATATATATTCTGCATATGAGAAGTTACACACATACCTTTTCAAATCTCAAGTGACTTGAAGTGTTTAATTAATTATTACAGTCCCCTGGCACAAAGAAGTTATCTCCAATTTAAAAGTAACAATATGGATGAAAGCCATTCAAGGAAGTTATTCAGTGAGAAAGAAGACAGTAGCAGAGTTAAAGAACTAATAATGACTCATTTCTAATTCTTGAGCAATCTACATTTTCCTGTACATTCCAATGTGATATTGGAACTCCGCACGACAAAACCTACAAACTTTACAGCAATGCACATTGCATTGAGCTGTAACTCAATACAGGCTTATACCAAAAATTCTGGCTGTGCTAGTACATTTTGTAACACAAAGTCAATTAGAAAATGAAAAATGTCAAGAAACATTTACCATTGGGTTATAATTTTAATGATTCCTTTCAGTGTCCCAGGATGTACTCAATACAAAGACAATTATTTGTTGGTCTAATGAAAGGTACCACCACTCCTTGCTAGCTTTATTTCTTTTTTGTCCCTAGAGCATCATAGCTGAACTAACCATAGTATTGTAATTTAAGGCAGAAGATAATATAGTAACAGTGTCATTGGAGCTAGGATGATCAAAGGAGATAAGGGAAACCTTGACACTGTTAACATGATTAAGTTGAAGGTACATTTCTAAAGGAAACGTCTTTTCCTACAGAATATAGATCACGATTCTTAGGAATAGTGATTTTCAGCTGAGTGTCTGGCTTGTGGAAAAGCTATTTACTTCTTTGAAAATGTCTCTCTGCAGATTTTTTTTTATTTCTTTCCCAGTTACTGTCATTAACCCTGTCTAGTCACCATTACAAGCACCAGACAAGGCAATCCAAAGCTAAGGCACTAAATTATTGCCAACCCATTTGTACCATCTGCTGCATAAGTGTCTGTTGATGGAAGGGGTGGTGGGGCACCTGGTGACCGTGATGTCAAAACAACATTTGTAGGGGAAGCAGAGATCAGCAAAGAGGCTTTGTAAACAAGGCATCAGGGCAGACAAAAAACTGAGATTAACAGACTCCAGAGCAAGCACACTGGTGCTTTTCTGCTTAGTTATTTTTTGAATCCTGGTTTCATATGTTGGGGAACAAAGCAGAATTTTGTTGCTTATAGGTTACAGAAGTGAGGGAAGACCATTGATAGTACAGGAAATCACAGACAGGAGAAAGAAGAAAGAAAGAAGGAAGGGAAATGTTGTTCAATATTTGAGGGAAGGGAAGGGAAGGGAAGGGAAGGGAAGGGAAGGGACAGAAGGGATGCTGCTGCTCTCCCTACCTCAGTAGCAGGTTATGTTCGTAGAGTAGGAAGAACTAATAATGTAATTAAGGCATTTTTTCCCCATAATCAGAATATATCTTGTTTGCTTCTTTTGTTTGTGAAATGTGACACAACCTATACCTTTTTTTTGTAAACAACTAATTGAATACAAGTGCAAAATATCCTAAAATCAGAGAGATTTTGCCTTCCCTGTCCTACCTGTGCAATGAAGTGTGCTGAGCTCTTAAACCTAGTCATTCTTTCATGTCTGGAAGCTTTTTGTTAAAAAAGTTGTTTTCCATGTAATTGGGTTCATCTCTATTTGTATCTTCAACCATTCTCAGTGAATCTGTTAGTTATCTGCTCAATTATTTTCACTCCAGAAAACTTCAGATCTCTCATATTATGTTCTTCCAGCATTCATGATTGACATCATTGAATGTATCTGATTTTTCTGTTACTTTTAAACATATTTTAAAATAATTTGTTATAAGTGCTCTGAGGTGCGCTGTCTTTTTCTGTTTGCCTTTCTCTCCTGCACTCTCTCTTACTGAGTCTCTGACTGAAGTGACAAGAATTTTTAGCACGAACTTTTAGCTGATTTGATTTAGGTAAGGATCATTGCTGGAGGCAATGCTATGCAATAGCTGAAAATCTTATGAATTTCAGGTGGTGAACATTCTTTAATGGTATTTAAGGCCTTTTTGTGTTCATTTGCATCCATGAATTCAATGATGTAAATTTTATATTCTGTAATTGGTTTCCTTAAAAGTCTTTTCGTTTCTTTTCCTCCTTGTTCCTTTCCAAGTAACATTCTGAACACAAATCCAGACGCATCATTTATTAAAAACGGGCTTCTATTTGTCATTTTCAGATCTGCTCCATATGTTCAGTTGTAAAAATAATTTGCATCTCTATGTCTAAAACACCACACAAAAATTAACAAGCACAACTCCTCACACTGAGTTAGAAAACAAAAAGGCTTATATGAAGTGAAGAGTCTTAGAAGGCATTGATCTGTCATCTGAGAAGAACTTGGCCAGGACCACTAGCTCAGGTACTTGCAAAATTCAAGGTTTGCAATTTCCATGAGAAAGGATACCAAGTTTCTTTTGCACATTTTGGTATCTCAAATGTCTCTACAAATGTTTTCTCTATTATAGTTTTCTAATTTTTTAAAGAGATCTGTGAACACTTTTGCTTCTTGAATCAGCTTCAGAAATCTTTGACGAACAGCTGTGACTCTAGCCTCCAAGTCAATTGAACCATTCTCATCTTTTAACTTTTTTCTCATTATTACTTTTTCTGTATCTCTAAGGATCTCTTTCACTTGTCACTAGATGTGCTGTTGTGGTTGGTATTTTTATTGACATATTTTGTCCAGCTAAAGCTTCATCAGCACTGAGTACACCAAGTACCTTTTACTTAATTTAGAAATCTTTATGCCTCCTGGACTGATGGTTAACTCTTTGAAGCTGAATGACAGAGATGAGTTCCTGTAGTATGTAGGTATTTTTTGCAGAAGTGCTGGCTACTCAAACATCTCCCAGTCTGCTTCAACACAATTCATTTTTACTGTGTAACTGTAGAACTCTGCACTTGGGCATATTGAATTATACCTAACTGTGACGATAATTTTGATTTTCAATCTCTGACGCATTTGCTAAGCTTTTAATTGCAGATGTTCACAAAAATTACAGAATCACAGAATAGTTGAGCTTAGAAGGGATGTCTGAATCTATTCCAGCCTCCCCTCTGTACCATCCCTTCCAGTGTTTATGTACATGCATGAGATCCCCCGAGCCTCCTCATCTCCAGGCTGAGCAGTTCCTGCTCTCTTAATAGCAGAGATTCTCCAGTCTCTTCAGCATCTTTGCAGCCCTTTTTTGAGCTCTCTCCAGTACATCCAGATCTCTCTTGTACTGGAGGGTCCAGAACTGGAGAAAGCACTCCAGGTGCAGCCTCACCAATGCTGAGTAGAGGGGAATGATCACCTCTCTTGACCTGCTAGCAATACTTTGCCTGATGCAGCCAAGAACACATTTGACTTTCTCAGCATCAAAGGCGAATTTTTGACTCATGTTCAACTTGGTATCCACCTAAACCCTCAGGTCCTTTTCTACCAAGCTGCTTTCCAGCTAGGTGGCCCCAGGCATATACTAGTTCATAGGGCTGTTCCTCTCCACATGCAGAAATCTGCAGTTCCCCTTATTGAACTTCATGAGATTCTTACATCCCATTTCTCCAGTCTATTGAGGTCCTTCTGGATGGTAGCATGAGCCCCTGGTGCATCAGCCACTCCTCCCAGCTCTGTGTCTGTGAATGTACTGAGAGTGCACTCTAACATCCAGATCATTAATTAATGTGAATAACCATATTCTCCATTTTATAACTGAAGTCCCTAATAACATTCAATTCAGGTATATAACCCCGGTGATATTTAAGATATCACAATAGTAGGTCCAGTCTCCATCTATCAGGTATCTGTGTTTCTTCACATATCTCAGTAGAGCCTGTCTCTGCTCTGGTTTTGTTGGTGGGAAACTCAAAGGAGCAACAGCAGCTCATGTAGCAATGAGTTACAACCTTTCATGTAGGTTAAAAATGATGTGTGTGATCTGAAGAAGCCCGTTGGTCTCTAATATGTGTATACAACTAGAACTTAACTATTATTTGGTCCAGGAATCTGGGTATATTGCTGGGATATAGCCTAAAAGATTTCACATTAGGGGAGTATTGCAAAATGATCCTCTATTAAATTTTGCCCTGAGCTGACCTTAGCACAATTCAGTGGTAGAGTTATGAAATTGGAGAGAAATTAAATCAACTAAGACTTTCCCAGAGGAAAATCTTGCTGGTTGAATTTTCTTCTGCTTGCTTATTATAAGAATCCAGAATCCGCAAAAACAAAAGCTCGTGAACAATTATTGAATTAATTTTTAATTAGAGTTGGAACCATGCTAAAATAAAAAAGACAGATGTTCACATGTCAGAATTGAAAAGATGTTATGAATTGGTGACTCTTAATTAAGCCAAGTGACTTATAAAGATTGGTCTTGAAACTTCAGTGTGGTGCTCGGTGAGAGCTTTAACTCATTATTTGTCAAGTTGAGCTTGCAACGTTTGGGGTTGCAGGTTCTTTGTTTACAGGCCATTCAAAATGCCTCACAAAAAACCCCCACCTGTCTGCAGAACCTAGAAGAGGAATCAAATTTTGAAAGCCTATCTTTCTGTGCTGTTTGGCTGCATTGTTCTTCCAAGATTCTTTGTACCTAAGTTTCTTTTTCTCATTTCTTTGTTCTACAAAGAGTTCATTTTTTATTCCCTCAAATTCTTCTGTTGAAAAGGTAACACAAAACAAACAGAAGTTTTAGTTGATAACCCAACAAAGTTTTTTCATAACCAGAAAACAGAATTTCACAATGCCTCCAAATATATCTAGGTCCAGGCCTGAGATAGAAGAAAATACCCAAATAGCAGTGATAGAGCATTCTAGGATATTGATTTTCTGCCTTGGGAGAGAGTCTGCAATGTTTCCTAGCAGAAAAAAAAAAAATTGATAGCCTTATTTTATGAAGCAAAACAAGCACATGATTTTCTGTGATAATGAAGAGCTATTATACCTTTTCCTGTATCTTTCAGGTCATACATGAACTAAAAGTTCTGACCACATTTGACATTACAGATTCAAGAGCATTTTCTACCTATGTACGTGCCTCTACCTTCCTCCTTTTGTAGTTTTCAGTCCTTCAGTGTTGGAGCTCATTTAGCTATTCCAGTATTCACACTGTGTGATATATGTGACTGATTTGCCTACACAATTAACTTATTTTGTTTCTTCTCAAAATATTTCTTTTTCTTTTTAAAGCTGAACCATGGTATAGTGCAGCTCTGTTTGTTAAATTGTGGTTCTTTTCAATCCAAGAGGGAGCTGCAAACATATTTCAAGATTTACGTGCAATCCACAGTAAGATTGGGCTTCCACTTTTATGGTAAAGTACCAATGATCCACTGACTAGGAAAATAATACCAGCAGGAAAACAATTTGAGCTCCAAATAATTTTCTGAAAAAAACAGAGAGCTATATAACAGTGTTTGAAAATATCTGAGAAGGAAATCAAGTAATTGTTTATACCTAATTCATTCCTATCCTGTCTAAGAGGGACAAAGGTTTCACCTGAACATGAAATTCATAATAACTGTCTATGTAACTGTTACAAATCTGTGCTGATTCCAGAGCATCTGGATAACATTGTCACATAGGCAGCCATTCATGTAATCTGGAATATTGTCTTATTTTCATAATAGCAAAGTTTGCCTTAGGGTTTACTGTTAATTAATCATGTCCAAATATTAACTGACATCCATTCTTGGGTGTGAGCAAAACTCCCCTCCAGGGCAGCTCCTCTGTGGAAAATTTAGCATTTCCATTTAGAAAGTGAAAGGAATGAAGTGCTGTAAGAAATAGGGCAGTAGTGTACAAAGGAAAAACCATCTCATATGAGCTGGGGGAAGACAGGGAAAGACCAGTTGGCTTCTGGGAGCCTGCTGAGGGAGAATTCACCAGTTTCGGCAGAAATTAAATGAAAGAAGGAAGAAAGAACAAGTAAGGAGCTGCAGTCTTCCCCTGGGATCATACTGGTGTAAATCCAAACGGACTATAATGTGAGAAGAGGACCCATTCTTTGATCTCACATTAATTTTTCATTTTTGGTGATCTGTGTAGCCTTACTGGAGTTATTACAGACTTAGAACAGAGAAAATGAGGATAGAACTAAACCTAGTGAGAAATTTCTTTTCATTAGTGGAATAATATATGATGAACATGTTCATATAGGATCTCAAAAGAAGAAAACAAGCCTCACTGAACTTTTTAGAAAACTTTAAAATGGCATGAAAATAAACAATGAGTGCTTGGACTATTTTTCTTTAATATACGGAGAAAATGAACTATCAGGACAGCCTTGTGGAATTAAGCTATTATAAGGTACACATACAAAAGAGCCACATTGAGACAGCCACAGAGAAGTAACCTGAAGTCTATGCACACCAAACTCTTAAAATGATGGATTTTACACTCCATTTAACAGAGTGGAATGATTGTATACATATGATTTTCCTTTTAGTTACTGGAATGAAACAAAAAATAAATGGTGAGCAGGAAAACAATAGTAAGTTGTACTCTTTTATATCAGCTACCAGAGAGGAAAGAAGAATATACTTCAGCCATACATATAATCTCTGTTATCTTGAAGCCCTGAGATTTATGGATTTTAGATTCCAATTCTTTTAGGACTTTGTCTGATCCTCTAGTTTATTTTTATGTTAGTAAGCTAAGCCATGCCTTCGGCCTTGTATCAACTAGCATGATCTAGTTTTGTCCATTCTAAAGTCTTTCCTTCAAAATCAGCTGAATACTTCCAAATTCTCTGCCAAGAACAGTTGGCAGTTCAGTTCAGACCATGCTAACTCCCAAACGTTCAAAAGAATCGTAGCTGGTGTAGCAAACCTATGCCAGGGACCATCAGTTGGTCTAGAATTATAGATAGTCATGTTTTAATGCCCCTGCTCCAGCATTGCTTAATTCACTAGAATAGGTATGCCAAAAGAGATTTCACTTCCACCGTTAATTCATCCTATTGTGCTTTTTTTAAAAAAAGTCACCTTTTACTTTTCTTCATCAATTACCACAGAGCAGCACCCATCAATATTTTTAAAATATCTTTCATGCAGATATCTACTTCTGAGTTCTGTTTTCAAGGGATTCCCCCTGCTCTCCCAGAGTAATCACCCTGGCCATGAGAATTTACCTGCCTAAATGCTAACAAGTCTCAACAGTTTGGGATAAAACGTTTTCAAAGATCATCAATTTTGAATGTGTTTGAGCACAAGACATGCTTCTGATCCTCTATCCATTTTCAGATCTTACACATTTAAAGTAATTAACTTATTTAGCTTTATCTCTACCGTTGGTGGTTTTTTTATTATTATTTTTTATTTTTATTTTTATTTTTTTAATATATCAGAAGTGGGTTATTCAGAGAAACTAAGCTGGACTGATGCATTTTCATTCAATCTAATGTTACAGCAGAAGTTGTACTTACAAGCAACATCTGACACGATTCTCTTACAGTCTTTTCACCAAGGTCTCTCTGTGTGATACATTACTAATCTAGAAAACCCTAACAAATGAGTTTATCAAATAGATAAAAGTCCCCATTTTCATATTATATAGGCTTGGAGACAATGCCAGGCAGATTCAGGGATCCAAAGAAATTGCAGTTTAGCTTTCAGGACAAATCAGAATTACTCAAAGATTTCTGGTCAGTAAATTTACTGGTAGACAGCAAGTGAAAAATGTGGCTCACTGAGGGCCGTAGTGAAAACTAAAATCCACTTACTCACATGGTATAAGTTTCTCTGGATAAACATATGTTACTCTGCATTTCCTGCTTGAAAACTTTGCTTTTCAAGCCCATTTTACTCTGAGGCACAGATGGGTAGCAGTAACTTGCCGAGATTTGCATTCTTGGCCATTGAATGAACCAAGAATAGAATGAGCATTTCCATTCCCAGATCTCACTTGAAATTTCCCCTCCTTATATTTCACAATGGTAATTACAGTAAATCTAGAAGAATCTTTCTTTCTCAAAGATATATTTATGGTGGTTTGAAATTGTGGGTTTTATTTTGTTTAGCTTTGTTTTCTGTCTGCAATGTTCTTGTTTGAATCATCCATTACCATTCGACCATATCTGGTATATGATGTCCAGTTCTGAGCCTCACAAAACAGTAAAGGCATTGATAAGTGCAGTGCCTTCAGTGGAGAGCCACTAAGACAGTCAGCATTGGAACTCTTAGCTTACAAAGAGAGGCTGGGGGAGTGTGCTTGTTAAGACTCAGGGCAATGGGGAGAGCTTACAATATCTCTTCGTTCATATAGGAAGGATATCAAGGAAACAACGCCAGGCTCCTCACTGTCATACATGTCACAAGGACAGGAGGCAACAGGCGTAAGCTGAAACAGAGACTTTCAGACAGGACTTAAAGAGAAGCTTCCACCATGAGGATAGTCAGACAGTGGAAGAGGGTGCCCAGAGCAGCTGTACTGTTTGTCTCTGAAGTTCTGGTAGGCCTGTATCAAACCCTGGCCTACTCCTGGCCCTGCTTTGAGAAGGAGGTTGTACTGGAGATCTCCTGAGGTGCCTTCCAACCTGCATTAATCAATGATCCTGTACAGCTCTGCAACCTCATGACAGATTTTGTATCCTGCTGGACTATTTGTACACATATTTCTTTCCCAAAAAATTCCTTGCCTTGCATTTATGCAAAGCTCATTTCATCTTACATTAAAAATTGCTGATGTTTCTGGTACTTTCCTGTATTATATTGATAAATCCTCCCATAACCCATGGCTAAGAAGTCATTCTTAGATGATGTTTACTTTAGTCTCTCTGGCAATCTTTGCTGAATTGCTTTCTTGCTCTTGTAAAATGTATTCGTCATCACAGATACACGACAGATAAGTGAACGTTCTGGCAGATTCCAACCTGAGGAAAATAAACCATTTTATGTCTAAATTTTTATCAAGCTATCCCTCCCTGTATGTACATATTTTGACACTGTCGTCAACACAATTTCACTGTGCTTTTATGGTGCATCTATATATTTCTTGAAACTCCTTAATGTAGAAAAGAAAAATTCAGGCTCTTCTCCCAGCTTATTGAGTTTTCACAGTTCCATTTATAGTTAGTTATTTCAGAGGGTTCTGGAACAAAAGCTTGAGATAGGAACTGGAAGCTTTGAAAAAGCTGAAAGAAAAGGAACTATTTGTATTTACAGGTATGAATGTAAGTTCATGCATAGAATCATAGAATGGCTTGGGTTGAAAGGGACCTCAACGATCATCAGGTTCCAACCCCCCTGCCACAGGCAGGGCCACCAACCTCCAGATCTGGTACTAGATCAGGTTACCCAGGACCCTATCCAACCTGGTCTTGAACACACCCAGGGTCGGGGCATCCACAACCTCTCTGGGCAGCCTGTGCCAGCACCTCACCACTCTCTTGGTAAAGAACTTCCCCCTGATGTCTAATCTAAACCTTCTCTCCTTCAGCTTAAAACCATTCCCCCTTGTCCTATCACTGTCTACCCTTTTGAAAAGTTGTTTCCCCTCCTGTTTATAATCTCCTTTTAAATACTGGAAGGTCACTATGAGGTCCCCCCGCAGCCTTCTCTTCTCCATGCTGAACAACCTCAGCTCCCTCAGCCTGTCCTCGTAGGGGAGGTGCTCCAGTCCTCTGAGCATCTTTGTGGCCTCCTCTGAGCCCTCTCCAACAGCTCCACATCTTTCCTGTATTGGGGGCTCCAGACCTGGACGCAGTACTCCAGATGGGGCTTCACGAGGGCAGAGTAGAGAGGGACAATCACCTCCCTGTCCCCGCTGGCCACCCCTCTCCTGATGCAGCCCAGGATAGCATTGGCCTTCCAAGCTGCAAGAGCACACTGCTGGCTCATATTCAGTTTTTCATCCACCAGGACCCCCAGGTCTTTCTCAGCTGGGCTACTCTCAAGGATCTCTTCTCCCAGTCTGTATACATATCTGGGATTACCTCGACCCAAGTGCAAGACCTTGCACTTCGCTTTGTTGAACTTCATTAGGTTCACATGGGCCCACTTTTCAAGTTTAGCAAGGTCCCTCTGGATGGCAGCCCTTCCTTCTAACGTGTCAGCTGCACCATTCAGCTTGGTGTCATCCGCAAACTTGCTGAGGGTGCACTCAATCCCATCATCAATGTCATCGATGAAGATATTGAAGAGAACAGGTCCCAAGACAGACCCCTGGGGGACACCGCTCGTTACCAGCCTCCACCTGGACATGGAGCCGTTCACCACAACACTCTGCCTACAGCCTTTCAACCAATTTCTTATCCGCCTGTAAGGGACTGTTTCTGAATCTTTTGTCTCAAAGCTTGCTGTGAGAACTCTTTTGTCTCAAAGTTTGCCCACCTGCCTGCTGCCCGAAGGCTTGCAGCCAGGGACAATGAGAGATAATCAGCTGCTAAACAGCCATCTAGCAGCCTTTCAGACTGGCACCTTGAGGAAGGCAACCACTGAGGGGATATGCATGCCCCTAAATGCCTATGTGACATACCTGGGGGCCCAGGAATGCCATGCTGGCCGAAAAGGAGGATAAGACGACCCCTCCAACAGTGGGACGACTGCTGCCTACCTGCTCCTGTCTGACTGATATCTTACTGACGCCTGGCTGGGCCTGCTTGGTACCTGCCTGGTGCTGGTACCTCCTGCTGCTTGAGAAATGAGGTCCTGCTGCCCTGCTACCTGGTGCTTGCTTGTTGTCTCCTGCTTCCTGCCTGATGGCCTGATGCCTGACAATGCCTGATGCCTGCTACCTGAAGCCTGCTCTTGCTTCTCCTGGTGCCTGCTGCCTGAAAACTGATGGCCTGATGTTGCTGCTCCCCCTGTGTTCTTGCTCCCTTGCTCCCACATGGGCCTGAAGATATTCCTGGACCAATACAATGGCATGGGATCCATGACGGTGACTGTCCCTGCTTTTTGTATGTAACCCTCGTTCTTACTTCCTATCTTTTACTATCACCTGCTTCCCCATCCCCGTCTCCCTCATTGACCAGAATTTCTATTAAACTGGTCGGACAACATTTGACCTCATTTGTGTCTTAATCTCACTCTGGGTATATTAAAGAATCTCCCCTCACTGCAATAATTGGAACAGGATACCACCGAATAGCCCACTTCTCAAATCCATATTTCTCTAATTCAGAGATAAGGATGTGGTGGGGGACCATGTTGAAGGCCTTGCACAAGTCCACGTAGATGACATTGATGACCTTCCCTTTGTCCGCTGATGCTGTCACTCCATCATAGAAGGCCACCAGAGTGGTCAGGCACGACCTTCCCTTGGTGAAGCTGTGCTGGCTGTCACAGATCACCTGCTCATCCCTCATATACCTTAGCATGTCATCCAGGAGGATCTGTTCCATGATCTTCCCAGGCACAGAGGTAAGGCTCACCGATCCGTAGTTCCCTGGGTCCTCCTTCCTCCCTTTCTTGTAAATGTGAGTGATGTTTCCCTTTTTCCAGTCACCAGGGACTTCGCCCAACAGCCACGACTTTTCAAATATGGTGGAGAGAGGCTCAGCAACCATGCATATTTCTGTTACACAGTCTCTCTCACAACACACTTTTATAGACCTTGGAATATTCTATATGCTAAAATTTTATTTTCTAAACCCAAGTTTGATTTGAGTTACAGCAACACAGATTGAGATATACTCCTACTCCCTGGGGTATGACTGAACAAAATAAGCCATCACTCCTATAAAATATACCTGGGACTCAGAGTGTGGCTGGAGCAGACAAAAAGTAGTGTACCAAAACACAATTCAACTAATTTTAACCGGTTATAGTGGAAATTCTACTGACTTATACTGATATCCTTTCCAGAGAAAACTGCCCTATTTTTGCAGTTCTTTGAAGGCAATGAGGCATTGGATGAAATTCACTGCTACCTAGGACACCTAGAAATTATAAAGAAATATGGGGTTTCACATAAGAATACAGGAGGCAGCACAGCTACATCTATATCAATAAACTGATTAGCCAGTTATAGTTTTCTGACATATAGACCAAATGACCAGATATTTCCATACTATTAAATTCTGATAGTTTTTCAAACATACACAAAATTCCCATTGGGAATGGTCCCTGGCTTGTGTTGATTCAGAAATAGTGCTAAAACTTTTCATGGCCCTATGCTATTTTGTCTAGGTAAAAAATGTCTCAGGTGTTAAACAAACAAGATAACTCAGTAAAGTTCTAGTGCCTGTACCTGGGATATGATGGTGTTCAAATGACCAAAAGTGACAAAATTCTTAGGCTTGAGATCCTAGCAAAATTCAGGGGAAAATGTTGTAAGGGATGGACTAATAAGGACTATATTATTAGAGAATTCTTCTTAAATTGTATCTGTGTTTGTAAAAACTCATAACTTTGTGTTGTTAATTCTTTGATTGCTGGTGTATATATCAGAAAATCATGTCTGGAAGGAAATTGATGTGAATTAAGACAGGCATTTGTTACCACCACAGTATATTTCTATGGATAATGAGGATATAGGAGTGAAGTCACTTAAGTGAATGTCATTTATGTGTGTACATTTTCTAATTCACTGCACATTTTCTAAATTTGAACAGAAGAAAAAATAAATCAGTCGTTTTAGAAGCAAGACTAGAAAATTAGGAAAAAAATAACAACAAAAACACACAACCCCAATCACACAACCCACAATCAAGAACAATAAAATTTATTGCCTGCGGTAATGAGTCACAGAACCCAATGATTCTTCAGATTCTATAGAAGCATACAGTCCCCTCAAACTACGTTTAAAAAGATCTAAAAAAGCATCTTTTTTTTTTTTTTTTCATTTAGTTTTGGGATTTTTACTAGTGCCAGCAACTTTGTTTGCAATATAAAATATTAAAATTTGTCACAGAGGTCAAGTCAATCATTCTGCTAGTTAGCTTGTTTGGAAGGAATAATAGCCTCTTGTTTAGAAACTATAGAGTTGTTCCTCAGTCACTGTCTTGCATTTCTCTTGTGTGGGCAGAGTCCTGTCCCAATGTGACATAACAAATATCTCCCCAGGCATATAAAATTTCAGGAGCCTATATAGAACTTTCTGTCTTGGATTGTACAAAATAAAAGAAACATTGCACAGCCTTTGTGAAGGGGGAAATTTTATTGGTCTGGTTTATTTTACTTGTCATCCTTCTCTGACAAATTGTTGCAGACTATCAGCAGCTTATGCTGTAGGAGTCACAGCATAGGCTGGCTATAATCATGTTTATTAAATGCCATAACAGGGGAATAAGCCAGCTTCAACATGTCATATGTGATATATGTGACTGCTACACATGTCTAAGTAAAAACTAGAGGATAATGAAGAACCCAACAGCAGAGTCATGATAAGCAACAATCCATGGGTAAGTCAATTATTTGCTAACCTGCAGTGCTTCTCCTTCGCTTCATGTCTCAGCTCCTTTTTTCTTGCTCCTCCACATATATAGGTTGGGACATGTATGAAAATCTGAGTGCCTACTGAGACCAAAAACCAAACCTTTGTAAATAATAATAATTGCAATCAGACAACTTTGAGTATCTTTATAGTGAAGGTTAGCATGAATGTTGACACCAAAAGGAAGAATAGGTGGTGGGAACAGCAGAAGCATTTGCCTAGCAACATAACAAGTCACAACTCTTGTTGGCGTAGGACCAAAACCAGTTGCCTTTATTAGAACAAATAATAAAACAGTTGGGATGGCATGCAACAGGATTTACTGCATGAATAAAGGTGGCAGGTAGAAAAAACAGAGACTAAAGCAATGGTAGTAATAATAATATGTCACAGTGAAAACTACAAGAAACAGTAAAGAACCATGTATAGAAGTACTGTATGAATTAAAGCAGTCTTCCAAAAAGCTGTAAGGATTTAAAAAAGAGGTGAGCAAAGAATAATTAACAGTGAAGGGGCAAATGGAAAAAAAAAAAAAACAAGTTATAAAATTACTTTTTAAAACCTGGGGCAGATATTTTCAAAGGTGCTGGAATTAGTGTGATCTCAGTAGCTAAACTCCCTAGCTGCTTTAGAACGTTTTGACATAGATGCTTACTATTGGGCTGCTAGATCCATAATTAGGCCCTTAAATCAAAGAAAACTAGTTTTCAGAGAAGTTGACCTCTTAAAATTATTCAGAGTTCAGTGCCTTTGAAAATCAGATTACTTTGATTTAGGTCTTGGGTACATAGCCTGGGTATTTTGACCTCCAGAGGCATCTTGAACAAGTGTCACAGGGTTACAACCTTCATGTCCATTCAATGTGGTAAAATTAAAAAAATAAAGGATATTGCAAAGGTCTCTCTGTAGAAGAGGCAGCCTGGTATGATAGGAATACTGACAGCCAAGTCACAGTCCTACTGGCTTGATATGAGATAATTGCAGGAAGGACAACTAGTTCCCTTCAGGCTGTGCAGTTCTGCTCAGATATTTTACTCCACATTAGTCCAGGTGGGAAGGTGCACATAAGCAGAATAAGAAACAGTCGTGAGGCTGAGGCTGAACTTGCACGTAGGTGTCTGGTACACAATTCAAATGTTTTGGTTCAATTGCTCACACCAAGATGCCTGGGTCAAGGCTAGCCTGGAATATTTCCTTTCCACTCCAGCTTTCCTTCAAAGCAGGGCAAAGAACATTCCTGAAAGCTTATGGGTTATTCAGCCACCATGAGGAAGAATCCATGATGTGACCCTATTAGAGGATTCTGTTTCTTGGTTTGCAGAAAAATAAAATAAAAATAAAGTCCCCTAAGCCAAATGGCTGCTGTCCTCAAAGGATTACTTTTACTTTTTTGTTCTTAGTTCCCATGATAGACAAGGAACCCCTAGCCACATCATTTTTTCTGGCCTTGTCTAGCCTGTTCCCTTCCTTTGTCGTATTTACAAAGCAAAGCTCAAGATCTGTGAGCATCTCAGCTCAAAGACTGAGGTAAGTAAGGATTGTAAGTATATAGGTTGGTTCTGTTCAAATGTAACTAATACAACTCAAAATTTCAAGGCAAACATATTACAGCTGTTGATGCTTGTGTGGTTTTCAGGTAGTGACAATACACTGCTGGCACCAGGGAGACAGTTAACATCATCTTCAGTCTCGCCCAAAGAAGTTTTTCTGCAAGATTTGTTCCTAATATACCTGTCATGCACTTGCACAATGGCACAAAGTACAAAACCTTCAATTTCTCTCATTCCTCTTCATTCTTTCTCTAAACCTCTTTCTTTTGCAAAGATGTGTTCTCCTTTTCCCTCTCCTGTCATCATTTCCCTTTCCCTTGATTCTTACTCTTTTAGCCACAGTTCATAACTGAGCACACACAGTTATTTGCACAAGAATCAATTAGAGGAGAACAACTGTCTTCATTTGTGGCTTTGACATGGTATCCTAAGGTGAGGAGGGCTGAACTGGATGAATAACTGATTCCTAACTAAGAATGATTCTCCAGCTTAGATAAATATAGAAATGATGTGGGCCAATTCAATTGATTTTAATCCGTGCAAGAAAGCCTCTTTATTTTTTTCTCCATAATAAATGGTGAGAAAAAAAATGGCTATTCCAGCAGGCTATTCAGGGCACTCAGAGCCCGGCGCTTGTCATGAATCTCAATCGTAAGGGTTCAATATTTTTTCTGTTACTGATGACTGATGATGTTTGTAGAGATAAATGATTCTAGAATGAAGTCAGTCTGACACCCGTTTCTGTCCAGATGATATAGAAAATTAATTGGCAAATTAAGCCTTTTTTTATTCTTTTTAAGCAGCTGGTTTTTTTAGGAAAAATATTTTTGAATTCAATGTTTTTGAATGAGGGAATAATTTCCAAGCTACAATATTAATATTATCTGTAGCAATGAAACAACAGCAAGAAAAGCTACTGCTTTCTGGAGGACAATCTTTATAACAAACTTCAAGCAGATAAAAAGACATCAGTTTATTCACATGCTTACAATTAAGTGTGTAAGAGTTTGAGGTTCAATACCATGGTTGTTGGTATTCTTTTAGGAACCCACAGGAATGATGAGGACAGATTTGATTACTTTTTTTTCTTGTTTCTCTCCAGGCAGCAGATAGCAAAGAACAAGTCCATTAGCAGAAGACTATGACAGAAATATCTTTAGACACCCTTGCACACTCAGCTGCTAGACAGTCCAAATTTTTAATGGCATAAAAATAAATTATCCATACATTCATTTGCAAATATAAAAGTTCAAAGAAATGCTATTTTTCCCCACTATCCATCCATCTTATAAATTTACCTTCCTACAATGACCCAAAGATAGAGAATAGAGGTCCTGACCCATTTTGGGTATAACCTGGACACATTATTAATATAAGAGTTTAATTCTGGGATCACACTCAAATTGCAGGTAGTACAGCTTTTGTTTCTTAATATTCCTCAGCTCCTTTGGTCGTCTTCACCTCTTGTCCAAGTTGTTGCCGTCTGTTGTCAAATCTGTTTAATAACTGACACGCTCCATATCTGAAGTGACTCTATCAGATTAGAGTAAGAATTTATAGATTTTGTTGCTGACATACCTGACAAACGAGGTAGGATCTGCTGTGTGTTTGCACAGTGATTAGTTAATATTTATAATCCTTATTTGAAATGTGCTAGGATAAGGTGACAAATTATTATTGCTTTTAGAACAATAGTGTCATCCACATTTTTCTGTGAGTTCTTCCTTTCAAGTGCTCAGAAACAAAACAACACAAAACAAACTCTTGACCTAAACAACAACGACAACAAAATCTGAAAGCATTAGAAGAAAACCCTCCATAGCTGATTTTTCATGTGTGTACGCCTGTTTAGCTCTATTCATTTTTTGTTTGAATTGTATAAAACTGTTGAAACAAAATAATTTATTAGCTCAGTTTTATTTGCAAGAAAGGTTCAGTTGCCCTTTATATTATTGTTATATCTCAAGACAATGTTTCTTTACTTATGAGCAGATGTTTGAAATCCTCCAGGAGATTTTTATAAGACTATGGAAATGAACTTGGCATGGGTACCGGTCTCCCAGGTGGAGCGGGTGAACACAAGCCTTCTTAGAAGTCTCAGATCAAGGCTAGTCAGAAAGAGCAACAGAGCCCAGCCACCAAAAGCCTAGTGCTTTGGTGACTGACAGGTACAGGCTCTTTCTGAAGCATAAAAAGGAATGCTAAATGATCTCACTGACAGAATAAATCTTCTATTTGTTTGGTCTGGACCAGATGTGCTACAGGCTGATGTGGAAATGTCTGCTGATGCCAATCTCAGTTTAAATCACAATTTGGCAGCAGCGTTTTTCCCCCTCTTTGCCCCCCCCTCACCTTCTATTTTTTTAAAGTTGCAAATCCATTCTGCACTCCTAAAAAAAGTTTCAGTAATGATCACGGTTAATTGGAAAGGGCCTCACTTGACTTCCATACGGCTGTTGAGGAGCAGCCCTTCCGGCTCTGCAGCCTACATAGTTGAGAAGCCACTGTAAAGTTAGGAGAAACTCCTCAAGGTGTCATGCACTGAGGCCTCTGCCCTATATGAATACCATCTGTCACCATTGGATCATACAGACTTTGATGTCTCTCTAAAACTCGCTCCAACAGTAACGGCTGAGAAAGTTTTAGCTCAGGTAGTTTGACAGATACCCATACGTTGGTATAGCTACACTTGTTTTCCAGAGTACAAAATTGAGCAAAAAAAAATTCCCAATTTAATCCTTAGTATAAAATATTCCTAGAGGTGTATTTCATGACATTAAAATTTAATCCAAGTCAAAAACAACAAAAAAGAAAAAAAAAGAAAAAGAAAAGTAGAAACATCAGGGTTAAAATTAGCTGTTATAATTCTCTGAAACCTTGAGTTTGGTTGAAAACCTTGAAAAGATTAAACGGTTTTGACATATCTGAACACAAAGCTCAGAGACATTAATGGTTCCTTGTTAGACTCCAAAACATTGAGAAACCAACATAGATGAAAAAGCTGGACATTGGGCAAAGGAATTTAAAGATATAAGTATACACAGTCAAGCTCAAGTTTTGCGCTTTAGCCCTCTAGTGTCTTTGCTTTCTTTTAATTCGATTAGCCACAAAAAAACCTCTTCCTGAAAGATAATGCTTTCTCCAGAAGACTATGAAAAGTCAGATCCAATCCTTCACCAAGTAAGAGATTCTCTACATCAGATATGTAACATTTTCAAAAATATTAGAGCCTCTGGAAGGCTAGAAATCTCTCTCTCTCTCTCCATTATTTTAATTTTTTTTCGCCTCACACTGGAGAAATTTTCTGTTTCGTAGTGGAATCCAAGAAGGCCAATGGTATCCAGGGATGCCACATCTCAAGTACTGCAACCAGTTCTGGGCTCCCCTCCTGAGCTAAGATTTACTAATTCTGCCAAAGTGGAACTAAAAGTGGTGGCAATTTTTTCTAGGAGTTTTCATCTCCTGCGTAAGCAGCCACCATTCTAAATACAAATGTTTCCTGCTCAGAAGGAGCAGAAAAAGTGAAATTATTATTGTATAGAGAAGATAGCTGGTTCTGCAGCTTTTCCTGAACTACTGGCTTCTGCCTGTTCTGGCAAGGGAAAAGATGATGGTAAATCCATACCCACTCCTTTACCTCCAATTTACTGTCCTTAGCATACTTCTGCCTTTGATAGCAACATGAAACTACCTCTGAACCATCCTATTCTGTGCACAGTCTCCAGCAAAGCGATGTTGACCACAGTCCATCAGGTGAGCTATTGTTGTGAGCACTACAGTCCCCTGGTAGTTACAGACTGGTCAAACACTAAAGCTGATATTGTTTGTCTGCTGATGAGACTTTGTCAACCAAAAAGTGAATATCCATATTACTTTATTTCTCAAAACATACCTTGTAGAAATACTCACAGATGGCTTCCTTGCTCGCATGGGCCCTCAGATGCAGAATCCAAAAATCATCAGTTTCTTATTGTCTACTTTTCCACACCTACAGAAGACAGTAGGCTGGGTCACAACGTACTGGCATGCTACCAGCAGTGACCTGTGTACCTTCACATTTGATGTCAGAGAGGGAAACAGAGGGGAACTTGTGAAATTACTTAGACCTTTCCCATAGACTTCTTCAAAGGCATCTGCACTCTGACTGCTGAAGCAGTCTATTGTTTTCTGGTTCTGTTAGATGTGTCCTTGCTCCAGTAAAACCTGACAGCAACAATAGCAAAAAAACCTGAGTGAATATCAAGCATATACTGTAATGCATATTTCATCAGAGCTCAGGAGCCCTTTCTCTGACTAAAAATAAATACTTTTCTTCCACTGTAACTCTCCAAATGTAAACAAAACACAAAGCCTCCCCAAAAAATGATCACTGAAACTGACTCCATCTTCTCAGGAGTGCTGTAACTTCAGTCTACTATTTTCTTCACTGGAAGTCTCAAATTATATCAGCAGCTAATAGAGAAGAAGTTGAATTTCTTTGAATACTGAGACCGTTTCTGCAATTAATATGGTAAATACATGCTTTCTGCTCTTATTTAAAATGTCAAAGTGTCAGATCACTTCTTTACAGCTCAAACAGGAGACACATACTCAGAAAAAATAAGGTAGTTCAGTGACAACTAAGTAGTAGCTTCAGTTAATGATTTCAGAAATGATACAACAAGATAGAATTACTATTGTATTATTGTATAACATGACATAATTATGACAGGCCTTGAGATGCGCTAGGAATGATTGTCTATCATGCAACAGAATTGCTGAATCTTCATGAAATCATGCTTAATGCAAGCAATACAAAATACAGTTTAATATGGACAAGTTCAGGCTAAGCAAAAGACTGATGCAATAAAATAGAAAGAGGAGTTAACTTTCACAGCAAGGATTTTGATGGATATCCTATCACAGTTAAATTTAGATGAAGGTTTTAATTTTTTATTTTATTTTTATGAAGTGGATGGTTTAGGTCAAACACAGAGATATTCAACGATATCTGAACCGCATGAACATCCATAAGTTTTTCTAATAGATGGAAAATCTAATGTTAATGTTTCTCCCACAAAACTGTCAAGAATATTTCTTTAAGGAAAATAGTTACTAACAGTTCTCCTTTGGAATAATTAAATATTGTATTACAGCTTCTATCTGCACACTATTTCAGGAGGCCTGATTTTCAGTGAGTGATGACACACTCATGATATGTCACGTAAGTTTAACCGTCTAATTATTAAACATGTTTCCTTATTTCTCTATCAGTTTCCAAGACTGGCAAATAAGTTGATTTTTGAAACATAAACAGCATGGGAAATCTGGTAAGTCACTTTAAAAGCTGTTTCAAAAGTAAATAGCATCCCCCCACCATAGATTTTAAATAGCTGACTGACTTTGCATCGATAAGCTTTCAGACATTTCATAATTACATCTCATGAGCTGTCTCAAATGAAATGAATTAAAAACAGTATTTTAACAAATTTTATTTTAGCTTGACAGAAGTATTTCAGGACTGGTATGTTACAGCAAGAACACTCCTACAGCATGAACAATCTTATGGGTAAAGTCTTTTTCTCCTTCATAGTTAATCTGGAAACTTTCAGGATAAGTGTATTTTCCAGTTCTATGGTATTGGAGAAAAAGTATAAGGCTTTATAGCCAAAGGGGCTATAAGTCAAAGTTATTTGAAGGATTAATACGCCAGAGGCCATCATCTTTCAATATTGCAAAATGAGTTAATGGCTTTCATTGCATAGAGTATAAAACCACAGGAGATTCCACTAAATTTTGACCTTCTTTCTATCATTGGACATTCAGTGTTACCCAGTATCATACCCCAGATTTGAGTTAGTCAAAGCAATTAAATTTCAGGATTTGTCAGTTGATATCACCAACAAAGAAACAGAAAAGTCAGGGTATGACCAGAGTCTTAGGTTGCAAAAGATGGAAATCAATTGGATGTATCTTCCCACTTGATACCTGAAGACAGACTGCACACTTATTGTGCTCTAATGGTGAAAGATATCCTACTACACTCACAAAATCCACATCCTTGTCCATCAGACACATGCAGAAAATTAGTTCCCGAGTCCAGTGAATACTCTGACAACGAAAGAACATGAATTGTCTGTGCCATCTTTGAATACTGAGCAACATCATCACTAATACCTCTGAGGAAGGCTGAGAAAAAGAAACCAACCAACCCCAAATATATCTGGCTAACGATGTACTCAGAAAAGAAAAGAAAACACCTTCTTGAACCCTTCAGGCAACTGAAGCAGGACAAAGCATTGTTAGCTTAATGAAGGCATTTTGAGCAAGTCATGAGCATTTTGTCATCTCCCTTGACCTGCTGGCCACCCTCTTTTTAATGCACGCTAGGATCCCATCGGCCTTGTTGGCCACAAGGACACACTGCTGGCTCATGGCCAACCTGTTGTCCAGTAGGACAACGCCCTTCTCAGTAGAGCTCCATCCCAGCAGGCCAGCCCCCAGCCTGTACTAATGTGCGGCTATTCCTCCCCCGGGGCAGGACTCTACACTTGCCCTTGTTGAACCTCATCACATTCCTCTCCACCGAACTCTCCACCTGTCCAGGTCTCCCTGAATGGAAGCACAGCCTTCTGGTGCGTCAGCCACTCCTCCCAGTTTTGTATCACCATCAAACTTGCTGAGAGTGTACTCTGTCTCTTCATCCGGGCCATTGATAAAGATGTTAAACAAGACCGGAGAAGATCAGCTAGACTGCTTTTGGAGATGCGCAACTGAAAGTGTAAAAGGCAACAGAAACAAGAGAAACTGAAGATTAGAGTTAAGAACATTTTTATACTATGCAGTTTATCAAACACTTTAACAGAGGCACAGAGATACTGCGAAATCTTTATCCTTGGGTACTGTCAAAATCTCAGTGGCCAAGGACCTGGGCTACCTGACCTAATTTCGTCATTCTCTGGTGAGTGTACTGGACCAGGTAAGTTGCTGCAAAGATAAACTTTTAACCTTTTAAAATATTTTTTTCAAGCTACAGAAACTGTACAAGAGAATAGTAAAAGCGAACAACAGATAACTGAAATCACAGTCACAATTCTGCCTGTCCTATTTCTTCTCTCTGCTTTTATTAGCAGAGCCTGGGCTCTCAAAATGGAATTATTTCTCAGGAGTTCATCTGTTCCTTCTGTGCCAAGAACAAAGGAAAAGAAATATTTAAAATGAGTGTGATGTGAAGAGGATCATTGCAAAGTAAGATGTTTTTCAAAGTTTCCCAGGAGACATCACTAGTTTTTTAGGTCCATCTGGAATTCAATCACTGTTACTTGCCAGCTGCTGCTGGGACCTTCCAGTTGTTTCTTCTCTTCTGGACACAACATGCAGTGGGAGCAGCTATTGCTGCTGATATAACACTGAAGGACAGGCAGAGAAGCTGGAAATACAAGCAGCTCTTTTTTTTTTTTAAAAAAAAAAAAGAAAATAACTGAACCAAATTTATTTTATACTGTCTTGTCTGCTTACAACTGAGGTTATTGGAGGGCACAACTTCTGGAAACTAATACAGAATACAGCCTCTCTTCCACAGCCAACTTGAGAATCTCTTCACTGTGAAATCCTGACAGTTTTATTTAATCTGAAAGTGGCATTACCAAGAGCTCAGTTTTGGAGAACATATCTGATAAAAATTATACTTTATTCCCTGTAGGACAATCTGTTGCACAATTTATTAGAAAATTAATAAGACCTCATGGACTTGATGTGTTAATCCTCACTACACAGCAAACGACTTGAATCCAATGTAAAAAACAAGAATCAAGCAAAACTAGCTTTACTCAGCACACCCAGTTAAACACCACAAAATATTTTGCTGCTTCTCATGGTATCTCTATTTCGACTACAGACAGGCTCTGAACAGAGAAAAGCAGCACCTATAACCTACTCCATGTGCTGAACATGAGCACTGCAATTACTTCCCATTGTCTATAATCCATTGTATTCCTGAACGTTAGATAGTTTGACTAACATATCACAATCCATCAGGAGTGTCTTACTCTGTCTTAAGTTTCCCAGGAAGTGGCTTGAATAGCATTTCACAGATGTTTGAAGAATTTTTTGAGTGCTGTTCAGTTTAGTTGCCTTAGACACCTGCAAGCTTAAGGTAAAAGAAAAAAAAACCACATAAAGCAACTGCACAGGAAACCTGACTTTTAAGATACTTGAATGAACCCCTAAGGCATATTTTCCTGAGGTTTTTAGGGGTAGTTCTGCTTTGCACCCCGTATTGATATCTTAGAGATTTGGCCTTTTCATATCACATATATCTAAAAGCGATGTGATAACACTGAAAATGAAAACATGTTGCTAAAAACAAGCTGCGAAGCACCTTTAAAAAGCTGTCAGACTACCTGTCAATAAACGTACATTGTCTGGTGAAGTGGATCCCAGCTGCAAGTTCTAGGAGATTAGAGGGCATTGAACACCCCACAAAGTTTGTCTTTGTACAGGAAGGATATTAGTGTAGCAAGGAAGCAAGCAGACTGATGATATCAAAATAAATATCTCAGCAACATTTCTGGCCTTTCTGGTTCATCTTCAAGCAGGCAGCTCCTCAAAGCATGTGCTTGTACTCTGTCAAATAATAAATCAGGAGATTTTGTAAAGGAGTGAATAACCAAGATCATTCTTCTGAACCCAGGCAGGCTATAAAATTTGAGATGGGGGTCTCATGGTTGTCATTTGGTCTTTGGGGAGATAAGGCAGGGTTTGCTAAAGATGTATATCACGGTGTCGTTAAAGACCAAGTTCATATTCCCAAGATAATTTGCACATTGCCAGCAGTACAATAGCATCAAAGCAGTGCAGGTTAACCATCCAAACATTTAATCCTGACTAGATTTTTCAGACTGTGCTTTTACTGCCAGGATTACAGTATTGTATTCTAACCCAGCAGACAAAGCTAACTCAATTACATCGACAGTGAAATATTTTACTGTACTGTGGGCAAATGCAACTATTTTTTTCCCCTTACATCAGTCATAAACCTCACTTAAATCAGTGAAAAAATTGTATCAATTGTATTCACAGAGTAAAATATTAATCGGTTTGAGTAACAGAATGGAAATAGATAGAATTGAATATCATTACAAAGTAAATCCTGCAAACTTCAACCAGCTTTCTGTCTCATGAAAAAAAAATAGAAAATCAGAGGAATTTTAAATAATATTGTTTTTATAACTTAAGAAAAAAGTCAGACTGGCCATAAAACATTTGAAAATCTTTGTAATTTCTACAGAGAGATAAATATGTTCAAAATATTTTCACTAAGTTGACAGAATTTGCATTTGATTGATATCAAAGGGCTTCGCTTTTCTTAACAGTAGAGAGAAAGGAAATATCTAAGCCAAAACATATTGTGCCTGTAAGTTTTTGGTGAAGATGTGTGAATCTGAGATTTGTTTAAATCATTTGAAATAAAATGGAAAAATGTATGTCCCTGTGTAATACAAACTGGCAAACTTCAGAGGCTACTCCAAGGGCAAAGTCTGGATTAAGAATAGAAATTCCTGTCCTCACTGAAAGGAAGGCACAAACAAGAAAACACAGTAGAAGAGAAAGGATTGAAGTGGTAAATGTTATGGATAAAAATCTGAATGAGAACACACGTGTATATCACAAATATTTTGAGATACATAAAAGAATAAGTGAACTGAGCAGAAACATTCTGCATTGTGGAATTGGTCCTCCTTTTACTCTTAATTTTTTGCCTCTTAATCTCTGTCTGACATTTTCTCCATCTGCTATGATTTAATCACTTGGAAAGGAGAAGCTAAGGAGAGGGATGTCTCCAAAACAATGTGAATCTGTTTCTGTATTTGTCATGGGACAAACAGAGGTTTGGGGTGATAAGCCATCAGGGACAGGACTTTTCACATATTATAGGGAGATACTCATGGATCCATATCTCAGCAGGTGAGAAGGAGGAGAGACCTCAGAGAATGCTAAGCCAGCGTTCCAGGTCACAGAAAAGTGGGCAGCAAATATACAAGAAAGTTCACTGTGTCTGGAACATCTCTAATGTCTGCTCCTATACCAATGAGTCTGATGGGCTCCATAACATTTGAAAAAGAAAAAGGAGAATCTAAAAGCCCAAGTTCTATGTGCTGTGGAAACTCTGTAGTAACACAACTGAGAATTAAAAAGAACAAAGCTGAGTTCTGAACAGAAGTTCGAAATTTGAGTTTAAAACTTACAGATGTGAACAGTTCAAACAGTTCTGAGTGTTAGGAATTACATTTTGAGTTATTTTGGATCTGCGGCCAGAGTTTTTCAGGAAGGATGTGGGAGAGCCAAAAAAACTCTGTTGCCTGAGCCCAGATTAATAATTAAGCACTGTTTAAAATTCACATGCCAGTGCTCAGGCCCTGCTTTTAATTTACCAAGGCAGACAAGTTACAGTGCCAAAACTACACTAGAAACTGTAATATCAGATATGCAGTAGGTAGACTAATCTACCAGCACTGGATCATTTTTAGCTCCTGTTTTGTTTAGCAGAAGAGGATCAGCCATTTACATAGAAATAGTGTAGATTGTAGCATTGGTCATCAGCTATTTAAATTAAGAAGCAGTCATTGCAAAGACCTTGTTCTGGAGTGGAACTAGCCCACCCATGGCTAGCCAATGATGTTGTCTCCCTAATGCCCAAATACTAATCTTTTGTGGCTTACAGCATAACATTTCAGAAAAAAATATTCACATTTTATAGTAAAATGGAACAGTTAGAAGAAAACTATGGCATGGATCAGCATGACAGGGAACCTTGACGGCTTCCCCTTGATAGCCCTCAAGAAACAGGGCTTTTCCACCTACTCGTTATCCCCTCTCCGCTCTTGCCATCTCAGCTTCATATGGACAAAGTGGTAGCACACACCATTTTCAGTAACAACTCTCTCATTGGAGTTTGTCACTGTAGGAAGTAAAGAATGAGTAGGAAAGAGAAATGCAGGCTCCAGCACACAATGGTATCCAGCTGCAATGTTACACTGAAGGGATGTCTGGACATGGTGGGCTTTTTGTCTTTGGAGCACTGTGAGCTGACGACTGAATCTCTGTGGAAACACAACACATGGTAAATGGTAAAGCCAAGAAGTGACAGCTCTGCCCAGTATAAAGTCTCAGCGCTCAGAATTTCAAATTTCTATTCAGATCACTGTTTACAAGCTTCCCAGATAACAGTTCCGGGTTGCAAAATTACACTCAGTGTCCTCCCTTTCATTTGGCTTGGTAGAGCAAAGGTCATGGGTGAGTCTGTCAGATTGAGAACCACTTATTTTGCTCACTGTGACAAAGAAAGAGCTGATCTGATGCTGTAGGCTCTATCACCTCTATCAAATCTCATTTTGTCGTCAGTTTGTTGGCAGTTTCAAATGGTTGCTTTTCAAAAGGTTCTCTCTTGAATATGTGAATTTTGTCTTTACATCTTTTCCTCATGAGATGTTGACATGCAGCTTAAAGCATGGAGTAATAATTAAATCTTCTTTTTGTCGATACATTTTGCACTGAGCTTGTTTGTGGATGGCTTTTCACGTATGCACTTGCTTAAATGTGCTCAGTTCAACATGAGAAGTGCAATTTAAAATAGGCTGTAGGGTGGCAGGCTTTTTTTTCCCTTTTCATTCTTTTTCTTTTCCCTTTTCTTTTTTTTTTTTCCTTGGTAATGCAAAGAATGTGAAATTAGAAGAATCAGCTTTAACTTCAGTTTTGCAACACAGTTCCTTTTAACTTGTCTCTGTCCCACGAGTACCCTGTCACCTTAATTTCTGTTTAGAGTAAGACAGGTTTGTAGCACTCTTCTCAGTACTTCATCTCTGAAATAATGTTGACTTGGGGCCTCATGTCTATCTTGAAGTATAATAGTGTCATTTACTGTTGAAAGTGGCATCAAGAGATCCTTTCTTTTGACATATTTGCAGTGTCTCTATAGAACTCAATATTCTTCTAAAGGTTATGAGTCTGGGCCCTGATCCTGCTAGCAGATTCTGCAAGCAAAGTATTTTAAATCTGAAGTCTTCTGTACCTTGATTCTTATAGGAAAAGGGATGCTTGCAGCAGCCAACGGTTTATGATACCTAATAAAACTTGTGCTTAGTTGGGAAATGGAGTTTTTCCATTTCTTTGCCTTTGCTTTCTCTATGTCCAGATAGAAAACAAATCTGCTCTTGAACAATTATTGTTAGTATTGCACAATAACAAGAACATTTATGTGTGCATATGTACAGGTACACAGGGAAATAGCTCAGAAAAAATGTAGCTGTGGTCATTAAAATAAATCCTGCATCTATTCCAATCTGTATTTATTTCAGACCATTCTAATTTTCACTTACCCTACTGATTTCATTGAATTCTATCGCTAGGAGCATAAATTATTTTTAGGTACCAATTGCTGCACTGCAGTTGTTGCACAACAATATAAATTACTCAACTATGCTTCCAGCATGGGATCAAGTGAGTACAGTATAAATGGCAAGCACGGCCATTTATTTTTCTTTATAGCCAAGCTGGCTCACTCATCCTTAGTTTAAGCGGTAGTTCAAGCTGTGAAAGAGTTGTTATCACACTCATCATTTTTATTATATAAGAAATGGTCCCGTTGGTTAATTGGATATGGAAAATTTGCTGAGCATTCAGGTGAACCTCCGTGAATCCTAGCAATGCTACAATACCCCACAAATCTCTGTCAGCTGTCCGCATTCTAAATAAACTTTCCATTTTCTATGGTTTTGAGACCAGAATTGAGAAAAACTACAAGAAGTCCATTTAGACTTGATTACTGTAATATATTTTATAGAGAGGTTGATGAGAGACTGTAGACCTTGTCACCAATACATGTTCACAAAATATATAACAAGATTCATTTACTTTTCAGATTGCTATGCTGCTTCCTTAATATTCTCTAAGTGTAAGAACACACTTGTAGGTTTCTTAAATTAGGTTTTTAACAAACAGTTTTGCCACTCTTATTCAAGATCTGCCACCACCACTTTGGGGCAGTGTTTTTGAATCTGTCCCTTTGAATCTTTGCCATTTAGAAACAAAACCAGACCAAAAAAAGGAAAAGGAAAAGGAAAAGGAAAAGGAAAAGGAAAAGGAAAAGGAAAAGGAAAAGGAAAAGAGAAAAGGAAAAGAGAAAAGGAAAAGGAAAAGGAAAAGGAAAAGGAAAAGGAAAAGGAAAAGGAAAAGGAAAAGGAAAAGGAAAAGGAAAAGGAAAAGGAAAAGGAATGAAGAATAACTCAATAACTTGATTTTTCTGTTTATTCTTCCAAAGTTTGGTCTGAAAGCTTTCAGAAGCATTAGGGTACTTTCAATTGACTTCAGCTGGCTTTGGATAAAGACCGTGGGGGAAAACACAATATGAAACAGCATGCAGAAGTCTCTCTTTCCCTCTCTCTCAGAATAACAAAAAGTACTCCTAGGAAATTATAAAAACCTTCTCTGACTTTTCCAACTACTCTCACTTCAGGAAACTGGGGAAAAGAAGATGTGGTCTCCTACTGAGGCAAGTAAAAACAGAAGAAGCATAAGTAAGGTAAACTGCTTTCTCCGTTTTAATATGCCTAATTATTAGTGTATGAGTGAGATCCATATCCTATAAAAATGACATGCTCCACAATACAACAGGGATAGTTTAAGCTACCTTAAATCACTCAACCTGCAATACATCTGAAATGTTAATTAAGCAAGTTTTTTATCCTCACCTCTGCTCTGCTGGCTTTAGTGAAATCTTGTCTGCCAGGGAAAACTCTCTACAGGTACCGCCAATTCTGTTTGAAGTTGGTGATCTGGGTTTGGCTCATAACATTCACAGTAGATTTACCTGAAAGATCAATAAAAGCATGTTCAAAGCAAGATTGTCTTCATAGAGCCTAGGATTTTATTAATTTATATAAACTTCCTAAAACTTTTGCTATAAAGAAAAAAGGAAAAGCTTGAAAATATTCACATTGTGCAGCAGAGTAATGAAAATGGTATAGCAAAGTTCTAGAATTAGATTCTCTTTAAAATAAATAAATAAATAAATTACTCCAACAAAAGAGTGCATGTATAAGAATGTCAAGATGCTACAAACGCAGATGAGATTTTTAAATACTATGGGAGATTTCAGGTGTCTCAAGTTCTGACATCTCAACGTGTCTTCATTTTCAGGGCATTGTAAGCACCCCATGTTGGAAACAAATCTTTTAAGTATATTATAGAAGTCACCACAAAATACCCTTCACAGTATGTCTCTCTGGAAAACTTTTATCATGGTAAGTCCTTGGTTGAAAACTGTACCTTCTGTCATTGTTGTCATGAGATAGGTCTTTGTAACAAAAAAAAATCAAAAAACAATTCTCATTCCCTACTGTTAAATGAAATAGTATCCCTCAATTTGGTAAATGCTGATTCTTTTTTTTTTTTTTTCATTGTGTATAGTTTAGTAGAATATAAAATATGAATTTTAAAACCAATCAAGCAGCCAGCAAGACTTTGATCTTTAAAATACTGGAATTATCTTTAATCAGAGGAGATTTATAAGTAGTAGCTGAATTAAAGGTGGAATTACCATCTATCTTTGCTCGTTTAAGTTACTTTGTTCTTTCCACTAACAAAAATTCTTGTCTCAAATATCTCCTATATACCTTGAGAGGGATTTGTAATAGTCAGTCTTCAGCTTCAGAATAGGGTTAATCTTCTAGATCTTCAATGCCAGCACTATAAATAGATCTGTGAACTTGGAGACCCTTTTCAGTGAGAGTATTTGAAGAACTGGGTTTGTGTGATTCCAAGCCCATAGTGAACTGCCTCAAAGAGCAGAAGCAAACAAAGTCCAGATGGAGAATTCTATGTTTTTCATGTGAACTGTAAACTCTTAGAGAAGAAAGTCTATTTTCCTTTGAAATTCTGCGTCTTTGGGTTAATTATTTGTTCTCACACATTTAATGACTGTAATGAAGTTGGAGGTGGTCGTGTTTTTGTTGTTGCTATTTCCATTGGAAGAAATGGAAAAATGTACAGTAATGCTCAAAATAGGTTAAAAGTTTCATAAAAAATGATGTTTCTCCTGCAGATCTGATGAGCAGTATCAAAAATGTGACAAAGAGGTAAGCAGCATTGGTCCAGTCCAGCAGAAGAAAAAGGGTATGCCAAAACCCATGGACTCACATCACCAGATCCTTTGGCCATAGCTGAGAACCATGTCACATTCTTTCTCTTGCTACCCTGTTCAGGTTTGTCTCACGGTTAAATCATATACATATATTTGAAAAATTCAGCTCAGTTCCTGTGAGAAAGTAGTTACTTCTCCTGGCAGTTCAAGAAACCCTTCTTTCTTGTGTGGTCAGCTTCATTATACAGCCATCACAGGCTGAGTTTTAGTAATGATAAATTCACACTAGAGGCATGTTCGGAAATGCACTGGTGTTCATTGTAAGATTTTGAAATTAAGACATTTTCTACCTCCATCCTAGAATCCTAGAATCACAAAATGGCTTGTGTTTGAAGGGACTTTAAAGATCATCTAGTTCCAACCCCTGTGCTGCGGGAAGGTTTGCCACCCACCAAGTCAGGCTGTCCAGGACCCCATCCAACCTGGCCTTGAACGCATCCAGAGATGGGGCATCCATTAATTCTCTGGGCAACCTGTGCCAGTGCCTCACCACTCTGAATAAAAATCTCGTCCTAATATCTAATCTAAATCTCCCCTCTTTTAAACTATTCCACCTTATCCTATCACTATCAGACCATATAAAAAGTTGCTATCCCTCCTGTTCATAAGCTCCCTTTAAGTCCTGGAATACCACATTAAGGTCACCCAGGTTTCTCTTCTCCAGGCTGAACAAACCCAGCTCCCTCAACCTTTCTTCTTAGCATAGCTGCACCAGGCCCCTGATTGGCTTCATAGCCCTCCTCTGGACTCACTCTAACAGCTTCGTGTCCTTCATGTGCTGGAGGCCCCAGGCCTGGATGCAGTACTCCAGATGGGACCTCACGAGGGTGGAGTAGAAAGGGACAATCACTTCTCTTGCCCTGCTGGCCACCCCTCTTTTGATGCAGGGTACAGCTGGCCTTCTGGGCTGCAGTTGCACACTGCTGTCTCGTGTCCAGCCTTTCATCAACTGGAACCCTCAGGTCTTTCTTGGCAGGGCTGCTCTGAGGGAGTTCTCCCAGTCTGTACACATACCTGGCATAACCCTGACCCAAGTGAAACACTTAGTGCTTGGTCTCACTTAATAAAACATCCAAAATATATCAAAAAGATGATGTGGCACATATAATTAGAGCTATAATTAGACTCCATTCCTTCTCAAGATCCTTCATAAAGAGACCAATAAACAGCTCCTTCCTCATTCCCCACAGCTTTATCAGTTATTGCATTGTTTGCTGGTTTTATTCGTACATCTCTGGAGAGCTCTCTAGTGTCTGATTTCAAACCTCACAGAAAAAGAGTTGAAAGTCATGTTTCTCACATTTTTATTGGTACTATCTTGACACAGAAGTCCAATAAAGAAAAAGTGAAGTAGCCTGAATGACTGAGTAGAAAAAACTGCTTTCCATGCACTTCACTGTCATTATCAATACTGCATGATGTGACCTTCCTCCCAGTCAATCCCAAAGGAAAAAAAGAAAGTGTGGGCTGAAGCTATGTAAAGGGGAACTACTCTATGTTTTTGGTGAGTTTTTGGTGAAAACAATTAGTCTATAGAAGGAAAGGCATGATTTGGCAAAGAGGACATTTATATAGAAGGTGATTTTCCTTTTCCTTTTCCTTTTCCTTTTCCTTTTCCTTTTCCTTTTCCTTTTCCTTTTCCTTTTCCTTTTCCTTTTCCTTTTCCTTTTCCTTTTCCTTTTCCTTTTCCTTTTTCTTCCTTTCTCTTTTTCTTTCTCTTTTTCTTTTTCTTTTCCTCTCTCCGCAACAGATGTTTGTTCACTTTCCAACCCTTGTGAACGAAAACTTGTGCCTAATCCACCAAGCCCTTTTCTAACTGAACCCTGCTGGATTTACCCTGCCTTAGAACATACTACTAGGATATTTTGACTGCTTTAGATGATTATGGCTGTAAGTATGTAATATGGCTTATTGGAGCTTTAGTGCATAATAAGACTTTAAATACAAATAATAATAATAATAAAATAATTAAAAAAAAAAGAAGAAGAAAAGAAGAAAATAAAAAAAAAGAAGAAACTCATCTGTGAATAAAGGCTTTTATAGACAGCATAGCATTGCATTCTGCCTGACTGTTCCATCTGACAGTACAACACTGGAAAAATAGCTATTCCCATTTCCCCTTTGCAAGGAAAGGTCTAGCTGAGGCACAATGAACAGCAGCTTAACATTTATTGTTTTTCCTTTTATTTATGGGTAACTGGGATTGCTGTTCTTGTAGCTGCAAAGTAGGGCAAAGTAACCCACAGATGCAGTTTCCACAAAGACAGACCCAGGAAGAACACTGTTCATAGACATCCAAAAAGAAGGGATAGCTAAAAGTCCCTTAAGAAAACACAAAACCACATTATGACTGAGTTCTGATAAAAGTGTAAGTCACTCAAACTCCTACTGCTGCACAAGAAAGGAGACAAAATCACTATGAGGTCCCCAAGCCTGCTCCTTGCTTGGTCCCCAAGCAGAAATCTTTATAACCTATCTAAATACATTATTTGACTCTTAATATGCCTGTTAATATTGCAGCATGCTGAAGACAGAGCTGAGAATACAAGAATGGCAATATAGGAACAGGAGGGTGAGGACAGAAGGATGATATGTTTTGATTCACTGTTTTTTGGAGTCAGGAAAGGGGAACCGGCTGCAGGGAACTTTTATCAACAATGTGATGGGGCAGGCCACATGAAAGGACATGTCCTTGGCACTGAGTTGTAAAGTCGAGAACAAGGGTTGATGCCTCAGTACATCTAATTCTCCTGCTGTGATGTTGGCTTGCGTGTGATGTGTATTTCTCTGTGCTTGAGAAAGGAGACAAGGAAAAATTACACATTCCATTTCTAAAATTTTGAGTACAACAGTGTTTGAAGGAGATTATCTGTGGACTACAGTGTAGTTCAGGGCTCTAGTGTCTACTCTGGGATGCATGGTGATCCCATCTTCTCCCCCAAATATGTCTTTTCTGCATAGTGCTTAGTTGAGATTCATGTTTCTATGGTGACTTCCCCATTTCTGTATACTCTTCTGAGCTCTTTCTGACCTGATCCTTCCACTCAGTTCTTCTCAAGTCCTATTCATTTTCCAGTCCCTTCCACCAGGAAGGCCAAGGAAAGCGACTTGATCCTGTGATCAGGGTGACTTGTCTAAATGCTCCCAACCATTGTTTTGGTCCTTGTTAGCAAGTATCCACACAATATAGGGGTTAACACAATATAGGAACCATTT
Source organism: Penelope pileata (assembly GCA_013396635.1). Classification (NCBI taxonomy): domain Eukaryota; kingdom Metazoa; phylum Chordata; class Aves; order Galliformes; family Cracidae; genus Penelope; species Penelope pileata. Next base: position 286,297 of record WBMW01005927.1, read on the forward strand.
CCAAGCAACAGGTGGGATGCAGCCACTCTGTTTTCGGGGATAGAGTGTTTAAGCGTATGGATGCAAGCTGTCTCCTCCCAGCTGGCTTCCAGGGCAGAGAACAAGCACTGGCCAGATTTTGTTTGGTATTATATAGAAAGAATTCTAGCAGCAAACAACTTTGGGGGCAGATGTGGTTTCTCAGCATTTAACTCATCGTTACAGTTTCTAATTATGTGTTTACAATTACAGTTATGTGTGCTTCTAGCTGACTGTACCCCTTTCTTAAAATGAAATGAAATTCCATAAAAAATATTCATGATAACATTTTCAGATGCTTTCTAATCAATGATTATGTTTCTGTGACTATACATCAGTGTCTTAGCTTTGTGTCTTTCTCACAACCATATTAACCCTTAATTTATTTGTACCTTTTTTTAATCATACTTATACATACCACAACTTATTAATGAATGAATACCTTATAATCCTTTAATCTTTTTTAACAGATTACTTTGTTTTTCTAATTTTCACACTTTTCTCTGACCTACCCACTCTTGTGTAAATCTTTCCATGCAGCAAAATAGTTGACATAGGTAAAACTGCTATGCATAATTGATATGTTTTTTGTTTAATAAATAAGGTGTCCGTCATATACAGAATAAGATTTCCAGTTAAGCAGACCGAGTAAGTGGGAACAGTATTTTTAGCTCCAGTCTAGAAGAATAGAAGAAGTAAACCTGTTATGCTTGATAAGACATTATTTCTTTGGAATATAAATTCTGGTTGAACATATATCTGAAGGATCCTTTAAAAGAAAAAAATCTGCTATTCTTTCTGAATTGCCACACTTGATCTACCATCCATTTCACAGTAGCAAAAAATGCCAGTGGAAGGAAAAAAATAAGTGAAAGTTTTCCTGCTGTTAATGAGACAGAGGTGACTGTAAACAATAAGACGCCTTATAGCGATTCTCAAACAGGAATCAAAGCTGTAATTAAATATAAAACACTGTCAATGATAGACTCTTTAATGTAACATATCTCAGTTTTCTTTCCTCTTTGTCAAGTATATTCGCTTAGACAAAAGCTGAGAGTGACTGAAAAGAACAAGAGAAGAAACCCTTGTTCTGAAGTCTTATTTCTTGTTACTTATGACAAACCAATCCTATAACTTCAGTTGCAAATATTCTTGGCTAGAAGATGGAGCAGAGAAAATTGCATAAATTTGATGACATCTGTCCTACTAAATTTTGCCTCATGATGTAGGCCTAAACTGTGACTTAAGCTGAACCCCTGGAAAGGGCACTTCCAAGGAGCCTTCACAACTGGTACCTGATCTGCTCAAATCTTGGGCTGAATTCTCCAGCTCAGAATAGGCGAAGAATAAGAGAAGACACTTGTGGAAAACTGATGGAGGGCTGAAGCTTCCGTACCTTCCTATTTCCAAGTTGTTTCATAACACAAATGAATGGATGCTGGATGGATGGTAGTGCTATCCCAAAACCACAGACTCAAAGTACATTTTTTCATGAATATATGCTATGTTCACAAGCACATAAGAGAACAAAGTAAAGGGAGGACTGGAAGACAGAGGCAACTGTCATGCAACACCTACCTGAGCTAATCAAAAGGATCCACAACTTCTGCACGTCTTGATCAGCCATGTGATGCCTCAAGCCAGAATCCAGCCTACGTATGTAAACAAAGAGGGAGCCTTGAGCAAGTACTAGGAAATAGGCTGGAGGATTTGGCATGAAGACCTACAGTGCTTACACAGTGTAATATAATTCTCTTCTTGTAGAACTTTCTACTTGCAAGTCAAAAGAGTTCTTCAGAATATGAGTCCCTACCCTGCTGTAGGGCTAATACTATAAGATCAGTCAAAATCTACACTGATTATGTAAGTGTAGACACATAGAACAACTTATCCCTCAGTTTTAGGTTAAAATAGTAGTTAAAATCAAGGAATTTTTACATAAAATAGAAAAAATATTTCATTTCAATTTCAAAAGGAAATGGAGTCAGAAGGAGAAATCCTACTTTCAGTTAACTCAGAACAACTGTACTGCAGGATATGACCCTGGAGAAACATCCTCCACCAGAAAAGATGTTTTCTAATTACTGCTTTCAAGAACAGTGGAAATAATGAAGCATGGCTACTTACAGCTTGAAGTGACAAGTTTGGTTGTCCTGATGTCTAACAGACTGAAAGCATAGAGATTTTCCCACTGCTGGGCTATGCAGTGAGCCTTTCCTGTAGATTCTCAAACAAACACATATTGACTTTGTGCTGCAGCTGTCTCTCAATGGAATCAAAAAAAAATTAAATAAATAAGAAGTCATTAGGGTGAAACTGATAGACATGTGAAAGTATGCACTCTTAGCTGAACTGCATAAGCCACAGATCCTTATTAGAATCAGGCTTAGAGTATTCGTTCACTTAAAATTCAGAAACTGCTTCAGGGCAAAAATAACAGCACATAGATCTCCTGTTTCTTTGTATCCTGGGGCAGGAAACACACCTGAGGGACTATGGTCAGTGTAGGACCCACGCTGGAGCAGAGGAAAATGAAAAAGAAGCAAAGAACTAGACTCCACCACATGCATGACTTCAACCTCCTGTGATATCCAATACCTAACCAGAAGGATTGGGATGGACTAAGTGTAACTCACATTCCTTAGTTACCACTGTTGCTAAATAAAACAGGGACAGAGAGTGATTCTACACACTCAAATGCTTATCATCCATCCTGCTTTATTGCTAGCATGTTCTCTGTCACAGCTGTGATCTGTAGCAAGAATAAAACTTCCAGAAAGAGCCTAAGCCTGCCTTGGGGACAGCATATCACATCTCATTGCTCATTGGACAAATGGACCAAAATTCTTTGAGTTTGACTTGCATACATGCATGGTACTCCAATATATCATAGCAGATTTTTCAGCCTCGAAGACCATGGCATGCCTGTATGTTACACATGTGTAATGTTTCTCAAATTGTCTTAGTTCAGCTGGGACAGGACTTACTTTTCTCATTGTCTCCAGCATAGTCATGCCAAGAAAACACCATTCTGTCTTGCAGCATTCTGTCCTGCTGTGTTGTTTAACCTTCAAGTGCCCCTCCAGAAGGGAGAAAGTTTTATAGATCTCCCATGTCATACCTGGCAGCTCTGAGCAGAATTCTTTAGTATTTTAATTCACTTCAAAAGGCACAATTCACCTTTGTTTAGAGAACCAATATGAGCCTTAGTCTACTATAATAATAAGAGGTTTGACCCTGAATGCACTTTCTGACAGCTAAGTTTGGAGCTGAGTCCCACCTAGTTCTGTTAAACCTCAGATTAATTACCTATTGGGACCATTTTTAAGTCTAGGAACTAAATTTAATTGCATAATGGTAATAATATTTGGCATAGTGTTTCGCCTACTAAATTCCCTCCACAGAGTTATGCTCTAAATTTTTTTAACTCTACATTTCTTTATTCTTCTTCTGAAAGCTGAAGGGCTAACTTGAACAACAGTCAAGGCCTCCAGATTCCTCAAGGACCCTTCAATTTCTGAGTTTCACAGAAGCAAATCAACTGTTTCAGCTAACAAAAGGAGCTGCTGCACAGTCAGAATCAACCTGATAATAATTTCCCCCTACACAACGGCACCGGTCACCTTCTTCCTAATTAATTACCATCCCCGTAGACTTGTAGCAATGTGTTTTGAAAAGTTCTCAACAACAACAAATTCTTCTGTGAAGTAGCACAAAACATGCACATTGCACTCTGTTTTGATTGACTGATGAACCTCATTGCAGTGTATATAATAATGTGCTAAATGTTACGTATGCCCTCAGTGGGTAATTTCAGGAAATTATTAAAATGTGGTTCTTTTAAAAGGTTTGGTAATGTAAGTCAAAGAGACACTTAACAGACCCAATGCTGATTAGTGTGGGTGACCACAGAATAGTAGAATCTTTGATATTTCTTGGCTTTTTCTTGGTTTCCCGGAGGCCCTTTGGACAAAGCAGGAAAGATGGCTGAGACACCCTTGGCCTTCTGGGAAACTCAGTGACATTTAAAGGCTGCTGGGGCCTATTCTGCTAATATCTAAACTAATTAAAATCAAATCATAATTGTAGAAGCTTGTTCACCAGAATTCTAATAAGCCTCGGAGCAGTACAAGCTGCATGCTGCTGTGCTAAAGGCTGTCTCAGCTATGTGAGAAGTGTTTTACTATACAGAGATTTGTTCTCAGCAGTTTTTCTCGATCTCACAACCAACTCCTTATATAAGAAGTGTCACTTCAAATGTAGGATGAAGACTTGCTTCAACATGTCTCTTTCCATACACACCGAACACATTTTGCTGCATCATGTAATAGGATCTTTGTCAGGATATGGTGGGCTTATGTATACCATGTTCCTAGTAAGACAGAGTGTAATACCCTGCACTGAACTTCAACCACACATAACCCCAAAACTATTTCTGAAATTATATTTGGCATCTGAGGAGACAGAAGAGTTGAGAAGTTGGAACGCTTACCAAACAGCCATGAATTAAGTTCCTTTTTAATTGCTTTGGTTCCTAGGTGGGCATGATCATTTCCTTAAAAAATACAGGAAATAAAGACAACATGGTTGTATAAACCTACAACTTGAATAACAGATGTAGATAATTTATTCCCAGTTCAAATCTAGATCCTCAGAAATAGTAGAAAAAAAGATGTTTGAAGATGATCAGAAGCAAAAAAATGACTAAGAGAATTGTAGGAGGTTGTGATAAATGTTGGTAGTATGGAGAAGATGAACAGAGAGTGATTATTCATTGTTATAATAAATGAAGGAGAAGACACAAGGAGATTACCGGTCAGCATGTTTAAAACAAATAAACAATACCTTTTTCACACTTCGCCATTAAACTGGGAAACTCGCTGCCATAGGCTGTTGTAAACATGATCAAAGAGGAATGACATAAATTAACAATACTTCAGATGAAATCCTGAGTTCAGAAAGCCTGTACACCAGTAACGGCTAGAGGCTGCAAGAATGTGTCACGGGAAGGATCACTTTTACATTCTCTTTCCTATATCCGTCTGTAAGCATCTCCTGTCGGACACTGCTGGAGACTGGTATGTGGTCATTTTCTCTGATGTAAGATACACATGCTTTCTTAAGAAATTAGTGACACCATAGACCCACAGAGACAGAGGACACAGTCCTATTTATTTTAATAGAATAACTTTAAATATTAAATACTTAACTAAATTATTTAGTTACAAAGCAAGTCAAAATTCAAGCAGAAAGTCCCAAAATATGCAAATATTGCAGAGTAGAGATTAATGAATGCTGGGCATCCCACAAAGTAAAAATTTCAGTATTCATTACACATCTCTTGTTGTAGGCAATGAGAACTTCATTACAGGCTTCACTAGAAAGGTCTGCAATTAAGGTTTATTTAAAATGTTTCTAGTTCCATGAAAATTGTTATCTATCCCATAAGCATCCATCTTAGATGGTGAAAAAGTTGGTAAGGTTAAGTGTTATGATTAAAGGTAGTTAACCCAACAGGAAGTCTGTTCTCTGGTAGCTGTTGGCATGATGGATGTTTGTTGATACATAGGACAGGGGAGGAGAAGTTTTGTATATCACATCAGAGTTTTCAAATAAGTACCGGAAGGGTCTAATTTTGCCCCCTTGGAGTCAATACATAAGCAACATTTTCATTTATGTTGAAACTGAAAATCATTGACAATTTGTTATCACAACCCAATGCAATATTGTAAATGATAGGGGCATGCGGCTGAGCTGAATGAACGGTATGTGGCTGCTGATGAAGTGTATGCAAGTCAACTCATCTCTGAGTCTGGCAGGTCTTTTTTTTAACATCTGTGCGTTCGATGTCACTATGACTGCACAGTGAAATACCTGTGTCAGATCAATAAGACACTCTAACTGCTAAGAAATGCATCATGAGAATGTATCAAGTATTAAAGCATATAGGAAAGGCTTATTAATATTTAGCAAAACTAATCTGTTTCTCACTAGCCAAAACATGCACATCCAGCCCTTTTGGGGAGACAGCTTTGAAGATTCTCTAAGTTGAGACGAGGTTTTCTCCACTATATGTAGCTATACATATTCTCTGTGGGCTAAATCCTATTCCATAATTTTGAAGCCAACCTTTGAGATTTGGGAGATCATTAGAGGGTTTGTGTATGTTTTCTTCATTCTGTTTTTCCAGATAGACCAAATGTAGTCACATTATAGATGGGAATGTGATTTAAATAATATGACTTTGCTAACATTACATTTAGAATTTATCTTTATTAAGGCTGTATTTTAATTTCATTCCATGTGTCCTCATTAAGAAACTGTTTGCTCCCTCAGGCATTTTTTCAAGCTAACTTTTAATCTACCTATTGATACTCAAAGCTGTAAAAGTTAAAGCCTATTTCAATTTTTATTCAGAAATCTGCTAGACTTTTTCCCCTTTATAGAACTTCAGGCAGTCGGGGGCATGATTTTGCTTTTGCTGGAGATGGCTTATTTTCCCTGTATAATTTGATAAATATTAAATTAAATAACACATATTCATATCAATGTTTTGTATGCAAAGCCCTGATCTCCAGAAAATCATATATTAGTTGCAGTAGCATTTTGTTTTGCATTGCTGTTGGCAGAATCTCTGTCTAATCAGCTATATGGAATCCTTTCACCGCAGCATTCAGATACAGGATAAACATTGGAATTAGCAGCAATTGGGCCCAAAGGAGCTGTATTTTCCTTGTACCTATTGATTGTAACTTCTGAATATTGCATCATGTAAGAAGAAGTCTTCTTCTTATTTTTATTGTATATTCGTATAATAAGTTTGTCTTGTGTTATATGCAATGCTTACCAAGTTTAGACGTAGACATTTGACTAAAAATATGAGAAAGACAAATATGGGGGAGGTGATGAAAGCACTCAGTATTGGTTAAGGTTGTAAAGCAAAGGATTGGGACATGGGTCTGAATTTTGTGCCTTCTCACCTAGTACCCTCATCACCCACACTTTGATTTTGTTTAGCTGCAGTGTCTATTTTTTAAACTGAATCCTGTGGCAGTACTGGCATCAGGAAAGTTGGGAAATACATATGTCAATGTGCAGCAATAGTGGGTGAGCTACCACATTCTAGAACTTATCCTTTTCTCCCTCCTCCATTGCCTACATTTCCTCCCATGCAGTCCAGTTCAGGCCACTATGTACTTCTCAAGAGAAATAAAATCGTTGGTTCTTGATTTGGTATAATTCTTCATTCACAGAAATTGCATAGTCCACAGGTCCCAACTGATCTCAAACTAAGTTATTGTTTAGAAATATTTCTCTAGATCAGCACTTGCTGTTTTGAAAAGCTGGGTGCTACCTTCAGCAAAAAAATAAATAAACCCTCTAAAGTAGGTCAGAAATCAGAACCAAAAAGAACGCTCACGGCAGACTCAGATCAGTAGCTATTTGCAGTTTTAACTTACTGGTTATTCGTTGAACAATAAAGTTTGTGAACATACAGCACAAATAGTTTACCAGTAAAAATTGCTCATATTATTGGTGACTGTATGTGGCTTATTTATTTTTTGTTTGATGACATGCAAATAAAAAGGCATAGAAATGTAGTTAGATACAGATAGATATAAACTGTACAAACATAACTAGATCTGCTCTTCTTTGTGGTATTTACTGATTTAAGTTTTAATCTCATATATCCTTGCAATTATGACGGGATCTCCTTGTAATTGACACTCAGATTAAATTAGTGCAAATGAAATATGAATAATATGTAGTGAGATAGCTTGTGCACTTATAGCCTCATGGACTGGGGCACACTGCAGACACTTACTTCCTTCCATGGCAGAGAGGGGAAACTTTCAGAAAGGGGGGATATTAGTGTTTATTCTATTCCAAATGGTAGCTTTCCTTTTACTTTATTGTGTCATTTGAGAAAAAAACTCGATTCTTCACTGTCAGTGCTAAATGTTTCTTTAGCTATAGGTAGTTACATCTCTTTGAATGAGCCAGTGGATAGCGATGAGCTGCCCATGGGTTACAAATTGTACCTTGAGACACCTCATTCAGCTACAAATATGCCACTGAGATGAAGAGGAGGAGAAGGAGAGAAACACAAATTGGGTTAGATGTGTCTGACAAAATTAGATTCAATGGCTGCTGTTGATTAATCATTCAAGACACATCATGAGTTTGAAAGTAAATTTCCAAAAACACACAGTTCCTTCCTTCCTTTCTTCCTTTCTTCCTTCCCTTCTTCCTTCCTTCTTTTCTTCATTCCTTTCTCTTTCCTTCCTTCCACACAAGGTGGAAGCAATGTTTTCCAGATTTATACCACATAAGGTTTTGTTCCTGATTCTTTATGAAGACCATGGCCTCTTTGAATTTTTTACATACAAATGAGATATCCCTTTTGAGATATTTGTTATTTATTAATATTTATTTATTCATTTAGTTATTTATTTATTTGTTAGCATTAATTCTATATTGATATTAACTATTATTAATTCCTAATTTTGATGACTTATCATTTAATTATTAATATTATTTACATATAAATTATTATTCCAATTTAGATCTTGTTAAGAAGATTATCCAGTTGATTACTCCCCCGTATTCTTAACATCGTACTGACTTTATTTGTGCTTTCAGAGGTCTCGGTCACTTTATCTCATGGAAGAGTTCAGGAAACTCACCTCTTCTTGATGCTGTAAGGGTGAGAAGGTCTTGCTGTTTCTTTACTCGTGTAGACCTTACCAGTGAACTCATGCTGAAGTGAGTTGTCACTGCTTACTCTTATTTATAGTAGGTTCATCAATTCCTGAAATAAAATTGTCTGTAACTCCATCAGTATGGCGTTGCTTGACAGCTACCGGATAGATCTCTAAATGTGCTGCTAATTGCACAAAACTCAAGGAGGTTCAGGAATATGTGATATCGGATCTATTCCATTTCCAAGAGTTATAATTTGGTTGTTAACAGAAGGTTATATTAGGAGCTCAGCAGTGAAGAACACTGCTGTAAAAACATAGACAAGAAATACAACAGGAAAATTATCTTCTAGCATGGTATTTTCAATTCAGCTGCACTGGGGGAAACCTTAACCAGAAAAAAACTTGTAGTAGTTAGCAGAAAAGATTATTCAAACTGTAGCTCCACAGTTTCTACCATGTTGAGTAATGTCAGTGTTTTATGTGGCAAGTTTGCTTGTATCCCACACAAATTTGGCAACACTATTATTTTTCCAGCCATGTACAATTACTTAAACCAGAAATGTTGAATCAGAGTTTAGAAGTTATCCACAAGGCTCAAATTATCCTTTTGGAACATATTTTTTGATATTTTAAGTTTCTTGCTGCAAGTATTTTTGGATCTCTCATATTACAGAGGAGCTGTGAGAACTGCAGTTAGCATTACCAAAAGGTCTTATGAATTTGATTCAGTTTCCCAGATTAATCTTGTGCAGAAAAAAATAGTGTTTGGAAAAAGCAATTGTACATTTCAGATCATCATCTTCAAAAGCAAACTTCCAGAATTTTTACTTGAGAATGACTTTGTTTTAAACAAAAGCTGCTTAACATTTTGATTTTGATATGGCACATTTTTACAGTGCCAAGTAACCAAAATATCTGCAATTTTGTTGGAGAAGGAAAATGCTGCTAATTTTTCTCCCCTTTTGGTATGGTTAAAAATTTGTTAAGAATAAACTTTCTTACAAAGTTTCAAGATCTTCTTTTATATTATCAGGATGGAAACTTACTTGCAACATCAACAAGCACCCTTTAGCCGTATTATTGACATCAACAAATATAAAAACACATAATAAAAAAGCAAGAAAAGTAAGTTTCCAAACAGTTTTTCCCCCCCCCGGAACTGAAAAACAAATCTGGGCCAAATGTCACATTATAATGTTCGGTTTTGCTTTACCTTGGTGTTTCATTCCACTTCAGATTGTTGTAATATTTTTCTTTTAACCCTTCCATCTTGATCTTTTCTGTTCTTAGTTTGCTTCCCCTTTAAGGACTGATACATGCAAAACCGCAAAAGCTTAGCTTAACCTTTTGAATTTTAATTCTACAATAATTAGAATCTTGAAATCTGAGACATATTGTGGTAATGTATCCTAATACTTGTCATAGAGAAGAATGCAGCTGGTGCAGCATAAATCCATGGCTTCAAGTTGCTGACTTTTCCCTACTGCCAGATTTGCTTTGCTACATGGAGAACAATGTTAGTAAGGGAACCAGAAGGCTGGACAAAGAAAGAAGTTTTTGTTCAAACCTCCCACTGATACCGAATTTCACAGGTAACAAGCAGGACTGGCCTAAGGCCAAAAATAAACTTTTTATTTGGCTCTCTCAACAAAGGAGACTTCTACAACACAGGATTTCAGCAAACTTTCCCTGAAGCTAATGAAATTTATTCATCTCAAGACTGTTGAAAGTTATTCTAGAAGATGCTGATTACTGTGGTCTCTTGTTCTGGTTTTCTTTCCAAAGTCTCTTCAGAAAGCTAAAGGGTCACTTGGAAACTTGGAAACTATCAGGAAACTTTTAAATAGATCTAGATTTATTTGAAATATACCTTATGCACTGGGGAAATCCAGACCTGTTTTTTTTCTTCCCTAGATTTTCTTATAACCATGTGAATAAATGTGATTGTGAAGCTGTCTATGTAACTTTCCTAACCAAAAGACAGAAAAGAAACCATTGGTCCAGTAACTGGACCACATTATGATGCTAAAAAAAAAAAAGGAAATTTAGAGAAGTCTTTAATTAAAAATATGTCTTTAGAAATCTTGGGACATTTCACATCTGAATGAAGAATTATCAGCTTCCAGAGGTAATTTTTTTACCCCACCAGCAAGCAATGTTTCGTATAAGAGGAAAAAAAAAAAGAAAAATCATACCACTCTGAGGAATGAAAATCAAATTTGCCTTTTTATTTTTCATGCAGAAAATGTCAGCTTCTCTTACATTTATCTTCTCATGATTTCTCATCTATGTTGTTATGGTTGCTTTTGCATTCTGTGACATTAAGTAAAGAAGTACTTGTGGAATCTTCTCTCCTAACTTCATTCTTCTTTCTTAAATATGGCTCTCAATTAGGGAAAAACAAAACAAAACCCAGAAAACAAAGAAACAAACAAAACCAAGGAAACTGATTAACTATTCTAGAACCATTTTGATCATACTACAAAGCCCAAGTTGTGCATAAAGAGCAATATTTAAGTTCTATATTTCTAAAAATAATTGAATACTTCTAATCCAAAGTGTCCCAATCCCATGTGCTAGCTGGCAGAAATAAGTACATAATTTTATTCTGTATTTGCATTTTAATTTTCTTTTAACAATTTGCAATATAGATTTTCATACAGAGAGCGCTTCTTTTTTTCTTATAAACAGATGTCGCTCTAGCTGTCATTTCAAAGATGTGTGACCGAATTTCTGAGAATCTAAGTGAAATGTTAAAAGTAACATGAAGTAAAGCAAATGATTTGACTATTGTTTCAAGCGTTCTGTTTTTCAATTAGATGCAAAAGAAAGGAAAAATCTTGAAGATATTACTCAGTAATCATAATAGTAAGCTTTCTTTAACACTTGGAATTGCTAAGGGTTTTATGCAAGCACTAACTAATTCAAATAGTGCCCACAACTTTCTGATGCTAATGATAACCTTGCAAAAGTGAGTCAATTTGTGTGTGTACATGTGAGGGCTACATTTCCTCCATGTATTCACACACGCTGAATATACAGCCATTTGTCAGTCTCTAATAAGAAACAAGTGACATCTGTCATGCATTCCAGTAAACACATTAAGCAAACAAACACAATAGGACCCCAAAATGTTTACTCAAGTACTCTAATTAATTGTGACTTGTTGTAACAGAGTTTTCTATGAATTAAACAGAAAGATCCATGCTCTCTTCTCCCCCTGCTGTAGCTTTTTGTGCAGTGGGAAAAGATTTAAACTAAAGACTTCCCTTCTGGCCCTGCCAAGGTGCATTTTTTCCTCATAGACTCGACTTGCAGTAGAAGTTGATGTGAGAGTTTGTCATGGCTGTTTTGACAGTCCGGTCATCCTAATCCAGGGATCTGGTCCCTGTGGTTTGTCAATTATCCTACTAACCCTACAGCGAGAGGAACACTCAAGGCACTGAACTGTCATCCACTAACCAAGAAATAATGTCAGCAGCCAGTGAGCAGGGATTGTGAGAGATGGAGATGTTTTTGACAACAGAGAAGTGTGGATCATTTCAGCATTTATTTTATTTATAGGCATTCGTAACAAATTAATTATATTGCACTGCAAGACTTCACTAAAACTTGCTGGATCCCGACTTGCATGCACACACAGAATGATGAGCACAATGGAATTCAGAGATTGCAGTACCACAAAACCAGATGTAGAGGTTTGATTTCCAGTTTCTTTCACCCCCCTCCTGTGACCTTGAGCTTGTTACTTGACTTGGATATGTTTCAATATCCCTCTGGATAAACTGAGGATAAAAGCATCCGTTCTTAAGAGCAGACAGAGCCTTAATCAATTAATGCCTGTAAAGGACATTAAGACCATTTAGCAAAAGGTAGAATTAAAGTGCAAATTATGTTAAAGTCCCAGTGAAATGAAAGGCAAATGCATTTAAAAGGGGATTTAGATGGAGAATGCTAGACAGTGAAGAAAATTTAGGTAGAGGATTACAGGAGGCTTGATTCTGATCCAGTATGTATCAAGATAATTTGGCTTAACTCCCCACTTGATACTAACAAAGCACGCTCTGCTCTGGATTCTTATTTGGCGTAAAGTTACACTGATCTATGACTGCACCAATTATACCAACTAAGGATCCAAATTTTTGGCTCTCAATGTCTTCTTTTCCTAATTATATATATATATAATTATTTATTTTTCCTGATTGTTTTATTCTCTGTTGTTCCCTAATACCAGTTTACTCTAACCATGTTGAAATGAGAAAATATGTCAGAAGAAATGAAGCAACAGAGATAAATTAAATATCTGGAATCAGTGTGTGTTCAAGTAAGACACAACATGACCAGCAAGACTGGACGATGGCTGGAGAACCACGAGTCTCTTACCCCTCTAGTTCCTTAGTTCAGATGTGACACAGCACCAGCAGTAACAGGTTCAAATGTTCTATCACCCAACATCTCTTCAGAAATGTCTAGGATGTGAGATACGTTAATTGATTCAGGTCCTAACAGACATTTGTCACCATCAAGGTAACTTATTTTGAGCTGATATACTCAATCTTCTCATTTTAAGCCAACAATGTATGGGCATGAAATCAACACAACTGTTATGAAATTTAAAGAATTAAGTTTTAGGACCACTCCTAGTAGACTGAACAATTTAGAATTCCTGTGTTTGTGGTGGTTGTGAGGATTTATTCTGGGAATAGCGTGAGAAATGTACGATGATCCTTTAAAAGAAAAGATTTTTTATTTATAGTTATTTCAAAAACATGTCATCATTCGAACAACAGGATGTAGTAGGTCTCACTATGCATCTAATACATTTCTCTCCCATGTGTCAGCTACATGGCTAAAACATTCACATTAGCTGCTGACATTTTATGAAGCCTGGGTAAATAGGAATGTTTCAAAACATTTAAATTAATCACCTTCAGTTTTAGTTATATTAGTAAGGAATTCAAATCTGGAGTACAGGACTTTCAGTGATAATTCTGTACTAGCTATTTCAATTATACTATAGTCATGATATCTGGAAATCTGCTGGAAGATACCCCAGGAAAATATTGTACTTCAGCAATGCGTTGCTGCATGAATATCACTTAATTGTGTAAAATCTAAACTATCAGTTCTGAAAACCTTGAAAATATTTGCCTTACAAAGAATAGAAGCAAAATCTATGGAAAAGGCCAAATGAGAAACCACTGATACAACTGAGCTGAAACAACAGATTCTTGTCATCCACTGTGGCATTCAGGTAGTTTAGAGTAACTTCTTATATACAGAAACATATCTTGTCATCAAACACTAAAAAAGACTGCTGAGTTTGAACATTTACAAACTTTAAGACAGGAGGTATACTCAGATGTACAAACTTATTGTATAAGGAAATAACACTCCACTATTGAGAGATAAATCCATGAAAAAGTCAACAAATCTCCCCAAATGAAGGCTAACTAACTTTTTTTTTTTCATGTATCTTACTGTTTTATGATCTGCATATGGTCCCTGCTGATGTTAAAATGTCAGTAAAGAAAACCTTTTTAGGCTAGTTTATGTGCTGATCTTCCTGCAAATGCAGATTGCCACATTTGCTCACTGGCCAAATGGGAGTTGTTTCAATTATTCCCCTTTGCAAACAAACTGGAACAGAATTACCACAGATCTCACATTCAAGTGTCTGGACCATGAAATAAACTTACTTTACCCCAGTGACTCAGAGGACAGTAATACCCAGGCCAGTGTTTTCATCCCACCCTTTGTGGGAAAGGACGTACATTCTTCAGGTGAGTTGTTTTCTTTTTGAAAATATGTGCATAGTAATAATATAAATGTGTCTGAAGATCTTCACACACATTAAGAATTGTGTCTGGGCAGTGGATATTACAGTCAGACTGCCGCTGTGTTGGTTGAGGGAAGATGATAAACACAGCCCATACCCTGGCTCCCTTCACACTGATGAGTCTCCCTCTGATACATCAGAAGTCATATTCCATAAACACTGGATCCTTTAAAACAATTTGCAGGAAAGTTAGATTATCAATGGGAAACTTTAAACCTCTAAGACTGCTACTTGACAATTTGTCACTCAACTTCAGCAAAACTATAGGGGAAAAGCACAATGAATTAATGAATAGCAACAAATCCCCATGACAACATGTTACTTCATTAAAATTTTATCAGCATTCTTCCTAAGGAAAGCATGCCTTCTGTTCTATGCTGAGTTTCTTCTACAGTGTTTTACAGACAATTCACAGCATTCTGGCGCTTCAAAATTAGTTCCTGTGGAGAGTGAGCTACACACAGACTCTAGATGGTGTCACACAGCGGTCTCCTGGGTGCCACGATGAAGTTTTGCCTACATTTTTTGTGTGTATCTTATGCCTTAAACATTAATCAACCATTTCCCAATTGCTTTCTTTGAGAATAGGTTAATTAGCTGCAAATGCATCTCTGTGTTAATTTTCAGCAAATGCATTAAACTGCATTTCATAAATATTTTCCTAGCAACCAAATGAAAGCTTTGAAGGGGAAATGTTTTCATTTCTTTCACTGAGGCTCTATCTTATGCTTTCTTTGTGTGTGTGTGTAGATCCATAAAATATCTGTTGCTGTTCAGTATATCTCTCAGTTCTAAATGCAAGCACAAAAAAAAAAAAGATTAAAAATACTTGCTAGACACTGTAAATTTGATGATATAATGTTAAGATTTGTGACAAAAAGATCCTCTTCTCTTAAAGACTGAAGATATTTGCTAATAGAAATTCAGATTGCTTTAAGGAGGAAAAAAACCCAAAGAAATATAGATGATGAGAAAAAAATTAATTAAGCACTCTTTAAATAATAGCTTATAAGCACATTAACAATCTGCCCCTGTTGTACTAATAAACATTTCACACAGACTATTATAGTCCAGTTATTTACTGCATGTGTTTTGTTCTAAAAGTATCAAGCAAGAAAATATTTGTTCTCAAAAACTTTGTATGCCCAGCAGCTTTGTGATGCAAATTCAGTCCTAGATTTCCACCTGGAAGCATTTGACACATGGATTAGGGTGTTGAGGTGGGCAGCTAAAATCTTGATACTTTTTTTGGGATGAGGTAGGAGGAGGAAAAATTAAGTGTCAACACTGGGATTCACTAAATATGATGTGAGATTTCTGAACCAGACAGAAGGTATTAAAATGGTGTTTCTTTAGCATTAGACAGTTATTTTCTACAAAGCAAACACGTTCCACAAGGAAGAAGAAAAAGCCTCCTTCTTCCAGCCAAGTGCTTGAACTGCACATCTCAGTCTTCTCTTCTTAAGGCTCTGTGAATCTTGTCAGAATCCTGCTCTCCCACAGATGACAATATGCAGGACAACTGAGCCTGTAGCCAGCTGAGAGCCAGAATGTTCTCGCGCATTTCTTTTGGCAGAAGCATCTTCAAATTGGAAGGAAAAAATCTAGTTGAAGATATGGCCACTGCACCACTGTCAGACCTGCTAGATACAACATTTTTCCGAAGTATTCTTAAACCCAAGTCCCTGCTTGTGTGAAATCATATAATCATAGAATTGCTTGGATTGGAAAGGACCTTAAAATTCATCTAGTTCTAATCCTCCTCTCATGTCTCACCATGCTTGGTGAGACAACTGAACCAAATAATGACTCTCAAATTACCACCATCTTTATCTGTAACCAAAGCCAAATACACTGTGTGTTAATCTTGGAGAAGGCAGAGGAAAAGCTGTTTTGTTTCTTCTCTTCATATCTTTTTCCACTTCTGAAGACAGCCGTAACTTGTGAATTAAAAAGAAAGGGGAAGTATCTTTGAGGAGGATTCAGATAAAGCTGTCATGGGGGGCATGTGGTGCTATTTAAGTTCCTTCTGAACTCTGCCTGTCTGTCTCTGTCCTGCAGTCTTTTTGAAGCAGCTTTTGTTAAAGGTGAGTCGTGCCAATCAATCCTAGCAAGTGGTCTTTTTAGTTCCAGGTGTTGACAACAGGTATTTGCTTTGGTCTCTTCTATCTTATATCACAAAGGGAGAAGGCAAATTCAACATTCGTTGGCAGGAAGATGATAGATGACATTTGTTGGCTCAACGTTCTTCATAGCACCAGCCCCAAAGGTTGCTTTTTCAGTTTATGTGCCTCTTGGTGAGGAGTAACTGCAGATTCAGGACTTGAAAATTTGCTGTCCTATGCACAGTGCTATCTCCACTAGTATGTCTGCTTCAAAAAACCACTGCATTCCCCTTGTATTTTATTGTAGGGGAGCTTTTCACTCAGGCTTTTAAAATTTACCTCTGACTTTTAATGAGTTGCACTCTATTTTAATCTTAATCATCTTTATAGGAATCTGATGATGAATTAAAAACAGATGCATCCCTTGAAGACATTTCCTAAAAACTACAAGATGCTTAGAAAGAATCTGCTTACTAGTGTCTAGGACAGGGCCATTGGGGATTGGTGTATATTTGTGTGCTTTTTGTTAAATTAAATTAATTATTTGGAATCATGAAATTATCTCAGTGAAACATCTTTTTCTTTGCCTTTTGCATGCTATTTGTGTACACTACATGATTCTAGGTAAATGTTTGAATTAAGGTTTCAGTAATCAGAACAATGCTTACAAGATGCCAGATCCAAATAACTACTGGTTTGGAGATAAGTGGCATATATGTAAATTATATTTACTCATTCATTAATGTGTAATTTTTTGTTTGTTTGTTCCTTTTAAAGAAAAAATGGTTTTGTTCTATTGAGGAAACAGTGTCAGTAATATGAGCAATACAAACACAATTCTCTGCTTCATATATTGCAAAGCAGTTTTATTCAGGAGGTATTGTCAGCACACTGATGAACTATTAAAAGCAAACCCAAATTCTCTTGGAACTTGATTATTCATGTGGAGCTTTTTGGAAAAAGTCTTCTGAAAGAAAAGGAGGCAAGAGAGAAAGAAAAACGTTTTTAGATAGTGAAACTAGAGAATTAGTTGGAAATGAATGAGAGAATTGCTGTAAGAGATCCAATCCAAACAGGACTTATAAAGGAAAAAAGGAAATATTCAAAATAAATTTCCTTTGGGCTCTGATGTTTTCTTTAGTCTTTCTCAGAATTGCCAGTACTGACTAATGTTGGCTGAGATCTGTTGGGTCAATGCTGGCTGACGAGTGCTAAAATCACGCCAGGGCCCATTCTACCGTTTGTATAATGTTGTCATAGTTTCTAGCTTGGATCGAAGTTGTCTTTCTCATAGTGTCTGGTACAAGGCTATGTTTTGGTTCTAGAACGAAAACAAAACTGGTAAGTACTGTTGTTTACACTTCTTGCTGGACAGTGCTTTACAGAGCCAAGGACATTTCAGTTTCTCAGCTTCTGATAGTGCCCTGCCAGCAAGGGGACTAGGGGGGCACAAGGAGCTGAGAGGGGACAGGATCGAGGCAGCTGATCTAAACTGGCCAAAGGGATATTCCATACCATATGACATCATGTGAACTATAAAACTGAGGGGAGTTAGCTGGGGATGGACCACTGCTCAGGGGCAGGCGAGCATAAGTCGGTGGATGGTGAGCAATTGCTTTGCACATCACTTGTCTTGCATATAGTTATCGTTACTGTTATTTTATTCTATTTTTCTTTTCTGTCTTAGTAAATAGTTTCTATCTCAACATGTGAGTTCTATTTTCTCTTTTTTCTCATTGTCTCCCCCATCCCAGCTGGAAGGAGGGGGAGTAAGAGAAAGGCTGTGTGGCGTTCAGCTGCTGCCAGGTTAAACCACAACCAATGTGTTTGCTAGTACTTGACTACATGCTTTAGATCTGTTTAGTTTATTAATTAAGAAGTAGATAAGGCATCAGTGTTGGCTTACGAAGCTCTCAGTAAGTCCTGTATGGGTGGTGAGGGCTGATCTACTGGTTGTTCACTTCTTGTCTTCCCCTCCTTGATCTTATCGTTCAGCATGTACATGCCTACGGCTTTTCCTAAGGACCCAGGCAGCTCCACAACTCACTTGCATGCTATCTGTTGGTTTGCAAACACAAAAATTGGGGGAAAACTGGACTTCAAAACAAGCTTGAACCTAGCAGGTCAGACACAAATGTATACCCTTAATAGTTTTGTTGGCGAAGTGGCCTATTCAGGTCCTGCTCCCTGCAGATTGCATTATGTTCTGCGCAAACAGCCTCACTGATCTGCAAATTTGGAAGAGAAAATTGTAAACTTGGATCACATCTTCCCACATTTATTATGTTCAGGCAACATTGCTGCCTACAAGTTCTCT
>WBMW01005927.1:306795-361999 GCA_013396635.1 Penelope pileata
TCTTGCTGGACAGTGCTTTACAGAGCCAAGGACATTTCAGTTTCTCAGCTTCTGATAGTGCCCTGCCAGCAAGGGGACTAGGGGGGCACAAGGAGCTGAGAGGGGACAGGATCGAGGCAGCTGATCTAAACTGGCCAAAGGGATATTCCATACCATATGACATCATGTGAACTATAAAACTGAGGGGAGTTAGCTGGGGATGGACCACTGCTCAGGGACAGGCGAGCATAAGTCGGTGGGTGGTGAGCAATTGCTTTGCACATCACTTGTCTTGCATATAGTTATCGTTACTGTTATTTTATTCTATTTTTCTTTTCTGTCTTAGTAAATAGTTTCTATCTCAACATGTGAGTTCTATTTTCTCTTTTTTCTCATTGTCTCCCCCATCCCAGCTGGAAGGAGGGGGAGTAAGAGAAAGGCTGTGTGGCGTTCAGCTGCTGCCAGGTTAAACCACAACCAATGTGTTTGCTAGTACTTGACTACATGCTTTAGATCTGTTTAGTTTATTAATTAAGAAGTAGATAAGGCATCAGTGTTGGCTTACGAAGCTCTCAGTAAGTCCTGTATGGGTGGTGAGGGCTGATCTACTGGTTGTTCACTTCTTGTCTTCCCCTCCTTGATCTTATCGTTCAGCATGTACATGCCTACGGCTTTTCCTAAGGACCCAGGCAGCTCCACAACTCACTTGCATGCTATCTGTTGGTTTGCAAACACAAAAATTGGGGGAAAACTGGACTTCAAAACAAGCTTGAACCTAGCAGGTCAGACACAAATGTATACCCTTAATAGTTTTGTTGGCGAAGTGGCCTATTCAGGTCCTGCTCCCTGCAGATTGCATTATGTTCTGCGCAAACAGCCTCACTGATCTGTAAATTTGGAAGAGAAAATTGTAAACTTGGATCACATCTTCCCACATTTATTATGTTCAGGCAACATTGCTGCCTACAAGTTCTCTCAGTGTCAGGTTTCCACATCTCCAAGCAGCTACACATCGTTGCCTCACAGACTTTATCTTAATGTCTTTTAGCCTAACTTTATCACGTATTTTTCAGTCTTTAGGTACTTAGCCCAAATAACATAATTTTTATTTCTTATCTTTTTTAACATACAGTTAGCGTTCCTATGTTGACTACATAGAGAGGGAAAGAACTCATTGAAATGGTGGCAAACACACTGAAAAGCTTCCTCTAAAACTGTTTTGACTTTTTGCATTTTATTCACAAAGAGAGGTCTTTTATCGGCGCCAGCTCAGCACCTTGGAGAGAAAAATGGTATCTTGAAAAAGGCTTTTAAACCCTGAGGTTGGCTGTCACTTTTTTTTTTTCTTTTTTCCCCTAGACTTAGTAAACACTTTTTTTTTTTTTTTTTCTCTGCAAATGTAATAAATATCATTGTGGAAGCTTCCAACTATTTTGTAAGTAATATGATCTCAATATTACAATGAAAAAAATAGTATTTAAAAAAAATTATTTGCCCTTTTTTTACATGGAAGTTACCCAGTTAGGGAATAAATGCAGAACATGATGTTTTTTTTTTCTTAAATAAGGTCTGTATCCTTACAGTAAGGGCATTTTAAAAGCTTTCTATTGTTCCTGTGTCCATGGGGGAGAAGAAGCTGATCAATGTCTTTTCAGATTTCTCTTTAGGACTTTTTCTAGGGTCCTCTCCCTTTTTACTTTTCTTTCTTCATGTTAAAGGTGAACCACATACTTTGTTTTGAAAGGAGGAAATAAAACATCAGTTATATTGCCAAATTTTAGCAACGAAAATCAATCTGGCACAGATCTGAGTTCAGGACTTTATTTTTTACCTGCAACAGCTATGAAATATCTCAACAATATTATAAGAAATAAATACCAGGCAACATGCAGGCGCAGAAATCCCCCCATACTGTGAACAACAAGGCAGGGCAACAGTTTTATTTAAAGTACAACTTAGAGAAGTCATATCATGAGCATACATAGTCAGTTGGCTTAAAGTTTGTCTTGGCAGACAAGCAATAGAAAGACAGTTCTGTTTTTGCCAATGATGGCCACACACAATGAAATTCATCTCTACAGCTTGGTCTCCAGTGTGTATGCTTATGTGTTAGTCAGTCAGAAAGAACACAGATTTTATTTTCTACTTTTTCTGTCATAGCTTTATTCATGACGACACAGTGCTTTCCATTTGTGCTATACACATTGTGTCTGTTTACTACATCATGAGTAAAATAGCTGTTCTGATAGAAATACAAATAGCTGTTGAACATAGCGGGTTAGACACAAATGTATTCCCTTAATAGCTTTGTTGGTGAAGCGGCCTTGGTTACAAATGGCTACATGGCTACAAATAGCCATGGCTACAAATAGCTGTTCTGTTAGAAAATTATTGCTATATCACAGTATTTATCTTGCTTAAGAAGTATTTTACGGTGTTGATTACATAAATGCTGAGTATTATTTCAATGATCAATTTTGCTTAGAAGTATTTACACTACAAATATGAAGATTCATTGAACACATTCAAAAGGTAAAGCTTGAGGGGAAAATAAGTAGATCAATGCACTGAAAATAATAAAGTTGCAAATGTTAGTGTGATTTGTCTTTTCCTAGATTATTTTTTTTAATATATGCATGTCCGTATAAGTAAAGATCCTTATTTTGCTAAGATATGCAGAACTGTAAAATCCTTCAAATAACTAAATGTGAAGTTCTCGGAAGTGTCAGGCATAGAAGAAAAGTCATGAGTTCTTTTCAAATGAACTTTTGCTTTTAATTCTACTTTAAAATATCTTCGTTCAGCAATGTGGGAATGGCAAGCTCTATCTACATTGTTCAGAAAAAAACCCATATTCACACCTAGACTTGAACCAGTTCAGTAGAAGGTGGGCTGACGTCCGTCGTAGAGCTAAGTGGAAGTGCTCATGCACTTGAAGTGAAGCACGCTCCTCAGAGCTTTGCAGAAACATTGTCAAAATCAGTTTAAAAAAGCTTAAGACAGCGTAGCCCTGCTGACCTGCAGACAGAGACAGGTGTGATTCCTGATCCCAGTGCTGTTGCACATGGGGCAATTCAAGGATGGAGCTGTACTTCTCCTGCTCCCGTCTCTTTAAGGTAGCTATAACATTACTTTAACATAATTTTGATACTGATTTCATTACAGTGTTTAAAGGAAGATCAATGTAAATGTATGATATCAGCTACCTCATATAAAAGTCTTTTATATAAGCAGGTGGTTTTGGACCTTGCCTCCAGCTATACCTTTTGATCATTTAGAAGGCTACTGATGTACCCCAGGCAACTTACGTAAAACAGTTATTTGTACTCATTTAATGCTATACCTTTAAACACCCCTTTAATCTATTTGCAGCTGTGAAAGGCTCACAGTATGGAAATGTTTTAAAGGAGTAGGCTTAACTTCCACAATTAGGCTTTCTGGGTAGAAAAGCTCTCCCTCTTTCTTCACTGTGTACGAGCATGTACACATCCAACGACACGTTGTCCTCTGTCTTTCTGGGAAAATCTTTAAGTAAAAGGTCTTCTATTAAAGGTGAGTATTTCTGCGTAGAAGGACTGAAGGATTTTGTATATCTATTTCAGTAAGTACCCTTCAAATAATTCAGATAACCCATTCATCTCTCCAAAATGAAATGCGTGTGTACTTACCCTTAAAACAAACAAACAAAAAACCAGCAACAATACACATACAAACAAAAAACCCAGGCTATTTATGCTTGTTTCTTGTTGCTCTGGATAAGTTCCATCTGTTAAAAATATAAAAGCATTATTAACATGGCCAAAAATAAAACTTATATCCCAGATTCTTTGTCTTCCTAAATTTATGTCAGGGGCAAGCTTGGCCCAAGACTTGCAAACCGTGGAAAGAAGAGTTTCTGGTAACTTCACGCTGTTTTTATTCATGTACTTGAACAAGTTTTTTTGTTTTCCCCAGGTTTTTATTTCTCAGGTCAAAGCAGCAAGTAGTGAAGTCCAGGTGAAATGCAAGGGTGCTTCACAAAGTATAATGCAATAAAATAATAATGCAATGTTCAGGTATGCTGTGTGCTCGTGTTCTGTGCTGTGATCAGCAATAAATGTGCATAGCAAATGAATTTTATTAATACAGTTAATTGTTTCCAGAAGGTTCTGGTATTTTATTCTGTCAAACCAGCTATATAAAGACAATTAGAAATCAGTTAACACATTTACGGTTCTTATTGTTTTTTGATAGCAACAATCTTAAAACAATAAAAACATTCCTTTTCCTTAATGATATTTTAGGGAGCCAGGTGTTCTGCATGTTAGAACAAAATGATTACCTTTTATAAATAAAGGCTTTGTATAACACTGCAGTAGCAGAAGGTGGAAGAGATGCAACACAGTATTTACATACCCACAGACATATATATATTTTCCTCCTTGGATTAATTTGTGGAAACTGTACACATATCTATGCACACATACATTTAGGTACACCCACGTGTACACACACATACTCAGACCAAACTCAGATACCTATGGCTAAGCTAGTTGTAGTGCTTCATTTCTTAAATTTGTCTCCATTGACTGTGGTTTTATCTGCACGTGTTCATTTTGTGCTCACTGAACATGATGTAAAGTGAACTTCACTTCCTCTGTCCCACATAGCAAAATTGAGGATAGAAAAAGTCTTTCACAGTTACCAAAAAAAATGAACTTTTCATTACTGTAAATACTAGTATCAGAAAATTATTTTAATGAACATATCAAACCCCTTCCTGAAATCTGTTGAGATTCACTTCTGCTCCTAATTCTCCTATTTGAAGGCCATTATTCATGAAGATTGAAAACCTTTGACTTTCCTAAATTTATAATGGTGCCCCCTTCTACCATCTGAACACATTTTGACTAGAAGAGAAGCTATATTTTGTGTTACAATATTTTTCATTTATCTCTATGCAATTATTTTCCTTCATAATCCACACCCCTGCAAAAAAAGTGTTCATCAGGATCAGAGACAAGATCAGGGATGCAAACTGATTTAGAAGTGGTTGACCAATATAAAATGCTACCTCACAGAAGACAAAATCTGACCTGCAATAATCAGACCAAGAATAATAGAAAAAGTCATATCAAAGGATTCCTACAAAACAAGGCAAAACGTGGAATGAGTGGTGAAGAGAAGACAAACACAAATGGAAGAACTGAATTGTTTGCTTCAACCATTATGTAAGTTCAATGCATTTTTCTTGGTCAGATGTACAAAATATCCTTCCTATTGAATCTGCTTTCTCTAGCATCCTCATTATTTGGCAAAACTTAATCCCAACCTCATTTACCACATCTGCTCACTGAATTTGTCTGAGAACTGTGTCAGCTGTAAAAGCAGGAATAGGATTTTATTGGTAAAACTTTTATTCTTCATCTTTCAATTGGTGCTGGATCATTTCACAATGATTTAGTTCCTAATAACATTTTAATTTTAGAAATATATAGATCAAATCATGTATAACCATACTTCGATTTAAAATATTTATATTTACAGTTATAAGGATATGCACATGTAGACATATATAAAACATTGTATGAGTGAGAAATCATTGTTAGAACCTCTCTGTATTCACACAGCTTCTCTTGACAATCTATAACGGACTACAAGAATTACTGCACTGGTAATTCTTTCATCTTTCTTCCCCTGTGTGATTTTGACCCAGACAGATTCTCTTTCACCCAAGATATTCCTTCTTGTTTCTTTGCTGTTGCATTGAATAAATCAGTATCCCATCACCTTTAACTGTATTCTTTTTGATTTTGAACAGCTCACTCCTGTCAGTTCCCATCTTCCAGCCTTGACTGCAATTTCACCATGTTCCTGTCACGCTGCAATACTCAGATTCACAACCTGCACCAGTAATTCTTGCTCCTTCCCTGGAGACGAAGGTCGGTCTTTTGGCTTCCCCATGAAATCTCTGTATCTTTGTCCAGCTTTCTAGGCATTCTCTAAATGATCTTTCACAGCTCAAACTTTCTGCTTGTTGGATTAAGAAGAAGCAGGAATGTTTATGCGTCAACCATTAGGATTTCCAGCTGAGCAGAGTACAGCTTGTCCTTGTAAGCTGCACAAGTAGATCTTCCCTGTTGTCTATAGAAAGTATAGCAACGTCTTTGGTCATGGGAAAGACGATTCAACAGCAAACAGTCTCTGGTGATTCAGATCAGAATATTCCAAGCACCTGAATCTTGTCAAGTAGCAATTAATATGATATTACTTCTCCAAAATTATTTAGAATGTAGTTTTTGTCAACCTTTGTGTTATTAAGACAGCAGACTGTATTGAGAGCTCACTCACCTATGCCCACCTTTTTCTCACAAGGAAAGGCAAACTCAAAATATTTTTCTTGCTGTGCTGCTTGGGAATGATGCTAAGTCAGCAATTTATAGTTTCACGAAAATCTTCTCTGATGTTATCAGAACAGTGCATTAGAACTATTTTTACTGAGTACAAATGGAACCTAGCACCTACGATTAATTAGGTTAAAAAAAATCCAAATTTTTATAGATTGGTGGGAACAATTCGTCTCCTTTATGGATCAGCTATGCTGGGGACGCAAAATGCCAAGCCATCTTCACCAGAATTAATTCAGTACCAAATACTAGTTGCTCAACGAGGTCTGATTACCATAAAAAGTAATGTTGGACTCTTGGGGAAGTGAACAAAAAGAATCCACAAACTGTATGATCTTGGACTGCCTGGTTGGGTTGCTCTGAGAGCTGAAGGTCCACGAGTGAGAGCCAGGAGATCCAAGCGTTGGCATTGTCACATCTTTTTTGTCTACCTCTGAAGGAAACCCTTTGACCCCTCTTGCCTTCCTTTTCCAGTATGAAGAATGGGCAAAATAACGTCAAACTCTTGGATTGTATTGCTGAACCTATTAATAAATTGCTAATTTCAGTTCAACATAGTGAATTCAGATCCTTTAGGGGAAAAAAAAGAAGTTCAATATGAGGTTAATTATTATTGTCAGAAATGAAACTGATTAACAATAATAAATATATTTGATAGACTTCTGGGATTTTTTTTTTGTTCATATTGATAAATATGCAAAGAAAAGAAATCACTAAAGTTGACCAACACAGCAAAGGTAGAAGAGATGTAAATTTGCAAGCCAGTAATCAGATGCCACCTTCTGGCTCATGGAGAGAAAGAGAAAATCAATAGCCCTATACAAACAAACCAGTCACATAGTACAACACATCTGCATTATCCATGCATGCAGAGCATGAGATGATTTGATACTTTCTGTTTGCCATCACTTAATCACACAAACCCTATATACAGATAGTGACTTGAAAAAGCTTTAAAAAGTCAAAAGAATGAAGAAATAGAGGAAGAGAGGGAGAAGGAGTAGTGGAGAAGGGACAACACTGTTCTTAAAAAGAAATAAAATCTAACTGTAACCCATAAGAGATGCCACAGTGCATCAGGTCTCGTCTGAGTCCCAGGAGTCGCCAAAGCAAGGCTCAGGGCTTCCCAGAACACTTCATACTCCAGCTTCTGGCTGGGAGTCAGATTCAGCATCAGAAAAGGAAAAATGTATTAGAACATTATGGTCTCTCAAAATTCAATATATTCCTAAAAGTGGCTATGGAATTAAAAACAAGCAAATGGAAAAACAAACACACAAACAGATTTTGTAACACCCCTGGTGTAAGATCTCCAGCTATGAAAGAAATTTGAAAAACTTTAAACAAACTTATGTATATAATATAGTGTTCTAAAAATTTTAAAAATTAGTATGATAATTTCACATTAAGTGCATTACTTATAAATGCTGATTTGACTCCTGTTTAAGATGATACTAGGATTAAAAAAAAAAAAAGAATTTAGAGTAACATTTATCATTATTTAATGGTGTAACTTCAACACATTTAAAAATAATAAATTCATCCTTCCATCAATTTGAACTAAGAAATCAGTCTTTTTTCATAATCAGAAGTAGAATGGGGAATAGTTAAAAATGTTTTCAAAGTAAAGCTTTTTAAATTACGCATTATAAAGTGTTCAATATGTGTCTAATTCTATGAAAAATACCAGTAACTCTGATAGAGAAAATAATAACAAGCGTATTTCTCTTAGATATCAGGATTAGCTTTACAGTTAAATAGTAAAGTTGAACAAGAACATAAATATTTGTCTGGTCAGAGCTTGAATTTCAGACTTTAAAATGACAGATGCAGAACCATTTATCTTCTTTAAAAATACTCTTCCTTTCTGTGATATGGAAAGGTTTTTGCTCAATCACCACTTTGTTTAGCTTACAATAAATATTTTTCATTTGAATTTTACAGTTTGTTCATCAGAGTCATCTGGCATTGTTCCAAGTGTAGTTTTCAATGTTGATTTAAACAGCTGGAAGCAGGAGAAGAGAGAGGGAGATTCAACTAATGAGAACCATTCCATACTATTGATGTTGAGTGTTTTCGTCTGAATCCCCACATCCATACAAACACATTTGACACAAATCAGGAGTAAAATGTCTGTCGTTATCTTGTAAGTAAGATTTCATTCCCCGTTTTCCATAGAAATGGAAAGACTGAATATATGTATGTGAATCTATATATTTATTTAAATAAAGGAATAATATTTTAGTGTGTTCTCTGGGTTACCAGTAAATACCAAAGACTAAATTGCCTTTAATTTTGTGCTCTGCTAATCCTAAAAAATAAAATCAGAATTCTTTTTCCTCTTTGGAAAGTAAGAGTTGTTGGGGAAGACAATGCAAACTGGTGACTGAAAACAGGGACTTCTGCTTGTATTTTTAAATCATGATTAAAAATGGAATTTTAAAGCACAGTGGTTTATTTCAAACTACAAGTTTTTACTAACCAAAACACGTTTTGTTCTAATTTGAGTTCAGTCAATTTGACAGAGAAATTTCCACAATGTAAGAATAGAAATGTCTTTCATTTTTCCTCAAGAGGAAAATTCTTGTGATATTAAAAGGTGTTTGTGAGCAAAATCCTATGCAAAATTGTTACTAGTAGTCCAAGAATATAGTAGCAGACTATGGCATATATTTTTCTCTCTCCTCCACATAAAGATTATTTTGTCCTACGTGAACATCCTTATTTTGTTCTGCAGCCTACTTGCAGTTTAGGCAGACATATATGAGTTTTCTCAAAAAGAGTTTTCAGTAGAAAGCACTTTTGTTTTAACAGAAGTGAAAGAGTATCTATTTCAAATCTCAGAGATTCTGTTTCAAAACAATCTAGGGTAAATTCCTCAAAAGAGCTTATTTAATATTAGTAGACAGATAACTAATAGGTTGCAAAGGGAATGCATAAAGCCTGAAGACCTGTACTATTACCAAGATGTGCCTTAGCATTTATCCATCTGTATCCCTCCACTAAGTGTTACGTGTTCAAAGGTGTTTGTGTTATTTTCAGACCTAGGGAAACTGAATATATTTGATGCACTATCATGTGTTACCTGTCTGTCCTAACTAAATTCAGAAGTCTTTGAGGCTTCTTCAGTTATTACTTCCTAAGAGAATATTAAGTGCTTGGGTGGTGGTTCTGAAATTGGTTGAAATTGACCTAGCTGGATGTTCTGAAATTCAAGAGGCAAAATATGGACTGCTTTGCTCATATTTTAGTGTTGTGGTTCAGTGTCTCTTTCCAAATCTTGGACTGATATTCCAAGTACATCTTAGGAAATTTCACAGTCCAAATATTAAGGTCAGTAATTAATACTGCTAAGCTCGTGAGAAAAGACAGATTAAGTCTGCAAGCCTACAAACAGAGGACCTGACTGCTGATTTGGACTCATACCTCATGCCCCTTCATCCCCGCTAGAAGCCTCCATGATAATCTCGCTATTGTGGGCACATGCCAGATGCACACAAAAGGATCTGAGACTGTTCATTTATTCATAATAATTTACCAGTTAGAGAAACTCCTTGAGAAGTTGAATGGTATAAATGAATATTTTAATAATGAATCTGTTAGACAAAACATGATTGTCCTGGAAATCAGGGCTACAACAATACTAGCAAACTTAACCGTGTCAAGGAGACTAGCATATGCTATATATTATCCATATTGTTATCCATATTGCTAAAGCAACATCTAGCACATTTTTTTGGTGACTCCTCTTGCAAGAATTTCTGCTACACAGAGTGAGTACAATTCATGAAGCATTCTCAACGAGTTTGTCTGTGGCCAGACTATATGGGGCAGCAAGTGAATTTCATGGTTTCATTGAGCAAGGTCATGACAATTGATCTTAGAATCAAAGAAATGATCACTCAGGATACTGTTAATTCCATAATATTTTCTGTCTCATTCCATTCATTAGACTGGGAAGCTCTATCTGTGCATGATATTCACAGTTTAGGAGATAGACTGTGCTACTGTAATAACATCAGGGCACAGGCCCCTTTGTAAACCTCAAGAAGGCTGTCTCCGCCTGTTGTGTGAGCGTGTGCTAGGTGAAAACATCATCATGAGACTTGAAGCAGTGATATTCGCATGTGTTGGAAGGAAAATGAAACAAAAAACCTTAAAACCAAAGAGAGAGCTGCAGCATCACTCATTCATTCTACGTACGAACTCCAGCCATTTATCCCATATTTTGTCATTTTCTCTCTCTTCATGCCACCTATGGATACAACAAAATGAAATAATTTAGATTAGTCATTGATTCTTTATGTCTCCTATAATTGAAGGGAGATACTTATCAATAATTTGACGTTATAGTAATATCCCTAGAATTAAACAAATGGGTTCTTGAGATACCCTTGTAAGACTGTCTGCAACAGTCTTAAGCTATTAAGTAAGAGTGGAACAAACCAACAAAAAAGAAAACTTGAAAATGTTAATCTAGGAAATAATAGAAGTTACGTTGAAAAAAATATACATTAGCACAGAGAACAGTTTCTAGTGGAAGAATATATTGAATCCTATGGAGGAAATAAAATTAATTTTCTTGCTTGAAACACTTAGAAATTCCTGACAAAAATTTTCTGGATGAAATTCTCCAGAAGTTTTTCAGAAAGGGCTGATATATCAAGGATGAGTGATGAAATAAGTTCAAGCTTTTTAGTTAACTCACAAAAACTCTTTTAACGCACTACAAGCCACCTCTGAACAAGATTAATTTCTTAATGCTAGAAGGAGTTGGATTTGCCTGATTTGAAATGTACTTCCAGCAGTGGACATCTGCAGCATGGTGCAAATATTGTGGAAGACACTTCCAGCTGAAGCTACACTCAGCTTCCATGTTGAGTGAGATCCTGACAGCTCCCATCATGTAGGGCGGGCAGAGGTATTAAACAGCAGGCTTAAAAAGAACAGGGGAAAAAAGAAAGGGGAGGGAAAATAAAGATCATCAATTCTATCTTTTCCAGTGCTCTGATAAAGGTTCCTGAAAAATATGCTTTAAGAAAGCCAGAGAGCTTTCATCTGAGCAGGTCTGGAATGGAGAGAAACCTTTACAGCACACATAAAGAGAGTATAATGCTCAGTTTGGATAGTGCCTTACCTGATGAATTCTGATTACATCCTCGTTTGACTCCCTTAAACTGTTACTAAATGTTCTTTAACACCCAGTGAACTAAACACATTGAGAAGAACTTAGTTTGAAAGCTATTATCGTATTCATTTCTTTTACACTTCTGAGAACATTGCTTATGGCACCTTACGAATTCCTGTGAATTCCCTTTTTAGTACCTTAGATAGAGGGTGTGAAAGAGAATATGATCAAAATTAATGCTGAAACATCTCCATAGGCGAAAAACTGCCTGGAAAATCAGGCCTTCAGGAGAATTCACTGTGTAGCTTTGGCTTTACATTCAGAGGCGAGTGTACTTTAAGTGTTTTATATGGAAAGTAACATAGATATGAACACTTGGCTTAGCAGTGAATTAGAAAGTCCTGTTGTTCATCCACTTTACACAAATTATTGGAACTGCTGAGAAAAGATAATGCACAATGTGTAAACAGGGAATACTCTTTTTCAAAGATATCACCCTCACATTTACAACAGCCCTCAAGAGCTGCACACAGATCCCTTATGATCATACGCTAATGATCAGATAGTATCTTATAAATAAATTATAACAGTTGGAGTTGAATTTGGACCCAAATTTTGGATCAAAAACCCCACTGCTTATATGTGTGAAAAAGAACTAACTTGGAGATGAAGTCAAATGCTAGTAAAATGAC
This sequence comes from Penelope pileata, assembly GCA_013396635.1. Taxonomy (NCBI): domain Eukaryota; kingdom Metazoa; phylum Chordata; class Aves; order Galliformes; family Cracidae; genus Penelope; species Penelope pileata. Next base: position 318,981 of record WBMW01005927.1, read on the forward strand.
TGCTATTGAGAGAAGTATCACTAAATGGTTGATATGTGAAAATAGAGGCATCTGAGATTTAGGTAATTGTATGAGCGTTAATGTGAAATTCCTTTGCTATAACTTCATAACAATAATACATGAACTGAGGTGAGACAAGAGACAGCATGCTCTCCCCATCCTTATCAGAACCAAAGGTGAAAAACTGCAGCCTCTGTAAGGTTTTGAATAACACAATCATCACCAAAGAGATTTGCAAAATTAACAGACTTTTTTTTTTTTTTTGGCTAAATTCATATTCCCATCAATGTTGTGAGAACAAATCTTTTCAATGAATAATTTTAGACAGCCAGTAGGAGGTGATAGTGTACAGAGTGGATACTATTTCAGTCACCCAATATCTGGATGTGGTTTAGGGTTTGCAAGTTAAGGTCTCCTCGCAATTAACTTGGAGCTCTCTTCATACGTGATCTTCTCTGATGAGTGAAAAGTCTAATCAAGAGATAGTACTATAGTATTATCTGACACAGGATGGTTCTGAGAACAATCAGTTAAGTGAAAAGGTTTGAGACTTGGGGATTAGCATATGTAGCAATTTGACAAAATTAGTTTTATCTAACTTTCATTACATACAATGCAGATAGCTATAACCACATGGTCTAAACTCCACGTAAAGAGAAAGGTGAAAGAGAAAAATGGAGAGAGAAAGGCATTTTTAGGAATCAGTGCAGCTCATTAGAAACAAATGTCTCAAAGAGGTCAGACAAACCCATTTCTCTGTGATGGCTTTGCAGAGACCAGCACTGTAGACACTTCAAGTTGAGCAAAATGTGTCTCATGGATGGTGTCTATTTCGAATGTGACCTGATGGATGTCATCACTTACCATCTCTCCTGGGTTTCTAGTCTGACCTTATGGATATTTTCTTTTTTCAAAAGCAACTCTGACAAGTTGAGAGTTAATGTCTGAAGGGAGAAGAATTGTATACTTCTGCTGTCCATGCAATGCCCAAATGGCACTAATCTGGTATTTCCAAGGCTTGCATTTAGAGGGAGAGAAATACCCTGGTTTCCTAAAAATCTGTTTTTTCAAACAGTTAATCACATAGCTTTCAAAAGCACTTGGTGTATGTGCATTTTTCTCTCCTAATCCTGTTGATTGCACAGTATTTTAGTTAGATGAAAGGAAGAGCAAGCAAACAGAGTTTTTTCCGACACTTTGATGTCACTAATGTTCTGTCAACTGGCTTATTAAACCATACACTCTTAGTACTCTAAGCAAAAGCTTGAGTGCTTTACAAGGTGTCTAAAAATATACTGTGATCCTTAAAAGTACGATCATACTTATCGGACAAGACACTAAATAAAAGATGATGCTCAAGACCTCTTTTATATTTTATTCACCTCTACATATAAGTTTAATCAGTGCAGCAGAATTTTCCATTCAGTCATAGTCAGTTAGGGAAGACTTGCGGAGTCTGGAGGTGAGGCTTTTACACTGTGTATTTTAAAAGCAGTTTAAACAACACCATCCAGTTAATTTCCAGCATGGACCAAACTCGAATGAAAATGACACTGAGGGAAGAAATTGCTTGCAGCATTATTTTGTTGCAATGGAATACAACAATCCCACAAAGGAACAAGGGGATCAGTGATAAGTGTTGAACTTGCAAGTCTTAACGCAGAGTGTGAAGAAGATAAAAATCTGCATTGAATTAAAAGACCAAATTGACCTGTTGCTGTACTGACTAACTTCTTCCTTTCTCTGCAAACAAAGGTTTTTGCTGCTCTCTTTGTCTTCGGACTGTCTATTGAAATAAAAATGATTATCTGTAGACCTAAGTAACATTTCCAAACTACTTAGTATTTCCCAGTACCCAAACAGCTAGCATGTAGAAGTATTCCCCAAAATTTGACTTTAAGTATCTGAAAATAATGTGCCCAAATTTATAACAAGATTTTATATTGTGGCTCTGTTGACATAAGCAGTGACTCTCTTTTCCTTTGCAGTGGGACTGGGATGCTATACTACACTTGGCTTGTTTTCCAACAAACCATCAAATGTTTCCTTAGTATTTGGTTATTACCTTATCTCAGATATATATTTTTTCCTTTTGCTGCTGAGCAGTATTCCCAATAAAACTGGGTCACAGGAGTAATGAGAGGTAGCTTCAGAAGACGAGTAGCTCTTGCTCTTTCCCTGCTTTCTGTTTGGTAGTTTAAGCCGCTGTAGAGCTTTTAATCCCAGATCTCTGGATAGGATTCAACAGGCTTAGCAACAAAACATAAAAGCTTACCAAAAGCACCCCAGAAAGGACTGAATTTTGTCTGCCTTTTTCCTAGATGATTGCTATTTATCTGACTTTCCTATCCATCATTTTTAATTACTATTCTTCAGTCTTGGAAGCCACATACTGTTGCTTTCCATTTGAAAAAAAAAAAAAATTAATCATCTAGTTTGATAAAACCAAGGAGTCACGCTGAATGGGGAATCTGCATTTCTACTTCCAAAGGCAGCCTCCAGGTCAGTAGATGAAAACTCTGAGGTCAAAATGTTGTCAGTAATGAGATCTCAGACATTTCAAAAGTTCACATAGCTCTTTGTACAATGCAGGAGAATCCCTCTGTTTCCTCTGGTGCTGTTTCATGCTAATTTGGAAGCTGCAAACCGGCATGAAACATTTCAAATGAAACAAAAGTTCATCTTGGATCCTAATTTATGGCTTTTGCACAGTGCTGGGGTTGAAGTTGTTCAATTCTTACGAATGATAAAAAGATAGCATAGGCAGCTGGATTTCATACCAATGAAATGAAGAGGGAATTAATTGTGATTAAAACAAAGATATATTTTGCATGAAGTTAAGCATCTGTTATTATTTCTTGCTTCATATTTTTGAGAAATACTCCCAATATAAGAGCTGCAGTAAACTAATTTGTTTGATGAATGACTATTTTTCAAATGACATCTCACAAGTTAAAACCATAATGATCCAGTTTTAGGATTAGCTCAGATGAGCTATTCCTGCTTTGTAATAGGAGGATGGGAATGTTCTTTTTTCACTGTAGGCAGAGAACTCTCCATTTCCTGCAGCCCAGAAATTCCCAGCCATGTTCTTGGACAAAATTTGACTCCAGTAGTCAAAGAGACTAATGGTTCAAGAGTCTGAATTATCATCTTGAACCCTTGATATTTTTATGACAAAACATTTTATCTAAGACTCTAAAATGGACACTTTCAACATTGCATTTGACTACTGACAATGATGTCTATAGCTTACACGGAGACAAGTTCTAGGTAAAGGTTAACAAAAGGTAGTGAAAACAGAAGTTTTCTTGTAAGCCTAATAGTTAAAGGCTGGTCTATGTTCTAAAGTATGAGAACCATTTTAATTTACATTTCAGTTTTTTTCTTTATTTTGTAGAATGTATCTTGTGGAACTAAATATTTACCTTTTTTATATGATCACAAAGCCTGTTTTATGCAGCATCTGTAGTCCAAGACCCAAGAGACAAAGAGGAGCTTGGATCCTTTCTGTGCTGAGCCCTAACTCTGAACCTTTTGAGTTTTGTCTGCCATTGATGTTTGTATCCTGCTGGAAGTGTGGACAAATTGGCCTTCCAACCCTCCTGAAACAACTCAAAGATGCAAGAATTTTTTTCCTCCTGCTTTGCAGTCCTTTAAACAAACCCAGCAGGGTATATCTGTTGTAGATTGAGGATTAAGTTATAATTACAATCAATATTTTTGCCATGCTCGGTTCACCAAATAATATATATTTCAGTCAGTGCACTTTGGGGATTTATCTCTGCAAGGCCTGTTTCTGCCCAAATCAGTGTGTCTTTCCCTTTGATATTCCCACAGTGTTCACATATACCCTCAAACATACACAGCCCTGGGTAATATGTCTCCAATGCGATGAAATCAATGGGAACACAGCCTTTTTTGCCTGACAGTATTGTCAGGGTGTATTATCTGGTTTAGGCTGTGGCTTCAGTTCATAGCAGTCGTCAGTTAAATTTCCCCTTCTGAAGCTGAGCAAAGTGTGGTAATGTCACAGCCACAGGCGACTGCCGCTCACAGGACGGTTTACCGGTGGAGCTTAGCCTCCTGGCTTGTCACAGTGTATATATCTCAGGGTCTTCTTTTCCTTCCTACTCAGAGGTTTCCAAGAATGTTGCCTGGAGCAGTCATGGGATGCAAAAAAAGAGAGATTTTTGTTCTGCACTTAGCAACATTACCACACTTCACACTCAGTTTCTGATAAGGGGAAATTTAACTGACTGCTCTGAACTAGATATACCAGATAATACACTCTGACAGTGCTGTGGATAAAGGCTGGCAAACCTACTAATTTATATTTCATTATCTCTGCACTTGGCTTAATCTGTTATCTCTTACTAAATGTTAGAAAGCTCACAGAGAGAGCTGCACTGAACAGCAGAAATTGGAACCACAAACACTCTTAAACACAGGGTAGCTTCTGTGCCAGAGGGCAGATGGGGTATTTTGGCTACCCAGCCATCCCGAATGTTAAAGTGCAGCACTGATGCACTGTCTATTATAAAACAAGGTCTGTATCCCCATATAACCACCTCTCTGCCAATGCAGAGTGCTTTATTTCTGGGTCTCTGAAAGGGCATTCATTCCATCTGTAGGTGTTCAAGATAGAGGTTCATCAGGATAGCTGTGGTTGTCAACACAGCCCACAACTCCAGCTATTTCAGAAATGGGTGACACACACAGATCTAAAACGTGCCTTTATTTTCCATTCTCTAGGGAATGATAATGTGAGTCATTCTAGGTGATGATCAAGTTTTAATCTCCTCAAATCTGGAATTCAAAATTCAACATCTTGCCCAGTCTAACCTGTTCTTTGTCTTAATCATCTGGTTTCTACCAGGATCTTAGTTTTCTTAGTCCAAAGAGCAAGAATAGTCTGAGAGTGATCTCCAAATGAATACTCAAAGAAGAATATACAGTATGCGTTTTAGTGGATTACCTGTAGGCACAACTTTTTCCATTTGTGAGTGAAGTTAGGACATGAAACCACGCCAGACAATATAGCATTACGACGCAAGGATTACTTTATTACTAGAAAGACAAATGCACCTTCTGAGGGAGGTTAAATTACTATTGTGTAGCTCCAATAACTTTATTCTCAATGATCTGCAGTGAAACTATGTTCGTAATGCTGATCAATTATCTCTATAATTGACATAAGCAAAGCCTTTCAATCTGGCACCAAGAAAATTCATAAAATCAAGATGCTTCTTTCTGCCCTGAGAGAAGCGTGTTTGATTGCTTCACAGTCAAGAGTTCCCACTTGCCTTTTTCTCACTGACAAATGCATTATAGAGATCAAGTCCTACTCTTGACCTAGCTCCATACCTTCAGGCACAAAAAAGATGTGAACACGTTTCGAGTATCCTGATGAGTGCCCTTACCAATGGGATACTGGTTGAAAGGAGACTTTATCCTCCTGACTGACATTAGCTCACAGATTTAGGTCATTTTTCTGTCAGTCCTATTAATCTTACCTTAAAAAAGACATTTCCCCAAACTAGTTCTGTTTAGAAAAAGTCATCATGCATTCACAGGTAGTGGTACTGAAGTTCTAAAGTCACCACCAACAAGCCATGAAAAAGAAAGGGATGCTGAGAGTCATTTCAGTACTTTAGATATCATTCTTAGCTCAAGCTTTCTAAGATTGCTGGGAGGATTGCAAAGACATATTCTCCTAGTTACGATATTAAATAACTGTAAAATATTAAATTAATAGTATTCTATTATAATTTATTTTGATTAATTTCCTGCTCTTTACATTCTGAGAGACATTTCAGAAATGTCAGACTATTACATTCAAACACGTATAAAAAGACCTTAATTCTTTTTTCTGCAAACTAACTCCTTACTTTGAAACGGAAAATAATTAATTAAATAGAAAGCTAAAATTAAAATGAGATCTCAAAAATATTTAAATGCAGCAGTTTGATTTACTTAATATTTTGGCTAGATCTCACAATTTTATGATTTAAAAAAAATCAAATTTCTGTTGGTCTTGAACTGAAAAGTTCTTGAGAGGCTGAGCCAATGTTTCTTTTATTTGTAATAATTGAAACTGTAAAATAAGACAGGTAGATAAATAAATTGATGGAAAACTGTATACATTAACATTATCTGTCTTTTCTCCATACAGTCATGTAGACTGGAGTACTTTTCAACTTGTTACCTGTCTGTATAAGAATCTTTGCATCTATATTTATTTCTTCAATTCGCTTTCATCATACTAACTCTTTTTCTTATTACTCACAAGAATAGTATGCATCCTCTTATTTGTGCAGCACATTTGCTTTACAAAAGAATCACAGTTTGTTTAACTTCTTTAGTTGCAGAGCCAGAGTTTGTGTCATTTAATGATGCTTTCACACCAAAATAAAATTTTATATACATTTTGTCTGCATCCTCTATTAGAGACTGTCTATTGTTTGTGTCTGTTTCATCAGAAGTAGTACCACTGTGATCTCTTTTATAGATTGCCAGTTATTTTTACCTCTATTTAAAGACATTTCACCACTTCAACCTTAAGGAAACCCAAAATGAACTTTCAAGTCTTCACTGAATCAAAGAATGGAATCTTAATTAAAGGTTATTCGTTTTCTTTGCATGCTTTGATTTCTAACATTGATGGCCTTCACTACTCAGCTTTTTAAATCCATCCAAATACTCAAAAAATGATTTGGCTTTACATCATTTCAAACTATAGAAGCTTCTTTGTTTTGATTTTTCATGATTTATTGACTGCCAAATTTGAAAGAATGTCTTTAGGTTAGGATTTTGCTTTCTTTTACTTTTAATGTACACAGACAGAGATTTTCTCCTACTAAGCTGTCCTTTTTGACTGAATCAGCATTCAATAAGCACATTGTGAACTACTGATAGAAAAAGACGAGATGAGACTTGTCTTTTTTAGATGAGAACGTCTTTGAGCTATAACAGTGTGTGTTTAAAAACAAAATATAAAAAGCAACATGCAACATTTGTTTTTATTTTTATTTTTTTTTAACTTTGTCTTTGGTAATGGTTTAGATCCCATTTAAAGGCAAACTGAATGGCGTATAACCTATGCGCTGAAGAGCCGTGACTCTTCTGTGAGGTGGCCAGGATCTTTTCCCCCTTGATAACTAAAATTTTTAACTTTGCCTTTTTTGTTGATCTGACTGAAACCTAGGACATCATGGAAAGAATACAACTTAGTCTGAATATGAAATCAGTAATTTCTAATAGAATATACTAAAGTTGAGCAGGAAAGAGACAAAGGGGGAAGTGAGCAGATTTTGTATATCTAGTTTAGGTGTAAGTTAAATTCTTTTTATGATCAAAGATGATAATCAAAGCTCTTACTTAAGTAGGCTCAATATGAACATGAAGATTCCAAGATTAGTTCTTGATTTTTTTTTTATCATTCTTTTAGTCTGTTACTAAGTCATGTAATACTCATTCACTTAATGTTTCTTAAGCATTTATAATGTACAGAAAAGATGGTCTTGGTGTAAACATATCAGCCTCAAAAATGGATGATCTATATTCAGTCAGTGGCCAGCTTGGGTATAGATTTCCCGTGAGTCATAAGTCAAATGGTTTGCTATTTCTATACCTGTATTTAAAATGGAGTAACCAGTCCCTTCCACACAGGGCTATATCAAGAAAGATGAATTTTATAATGATAGTGAACACCATTGGACAGGGAGTAAAGGTGGCTTTGAGCTGAATGCTGTCAATTAGAATAGCCGCAGGGTTTTGTCTAAATAACGTATGGCTTCCCATATTCACCGTGACACTAATGAGCTCTGACGGTGCCCCATTTCTGGCTTTGGCATGACTCTCTCTCTCTTTCACACTCCTGGCCCAGCTTCTTCCCTGTCATCTGAGGACGGTCATTCTGATGGTGCTGGGTTCTTTGTCATTTGTCATGCTGTTTACTTTGAATTAAGCATAATCTCTTGTTGAGGATCCCTTGATGATCTTCAAACTCAGCCAGCTTCAGATTTTGTCTCTTATACAACTATAAGAACACAGACTCAGAAAAGACCCATAAATCCATACCTCAAAACTTCACAGAACATCCTCAGGGAAAAGCTCATCGCAAATCACGAAAAATGCTCTGACATAACAAAATTAAGGGGTGCAGTAAAATACGCAGGCTGCTGGAGAAAAGTGCAAGACTCTGTTCCATATCTCTCTAACAATGTGTAAATTTTTGAGCCAGTGGCACTAGACTACTGCAAGAGGAGAGCAATGTCCTGGGCACAGAGAAAGGTTAGCAAGAGAAAAGTCCTCTGTAACCTGAAATCTGGAGACGAGTTTAACTTCATATAAAAAGGAGTAAAATAGAAACCACACCAAGCCTAGACCTTTCAGTTATACAGGAATACATAGATATTCTGAGTATTAAGAAGTGAATGCTGACACCAAGTATGAGAAATACATCAAGGCTAAATACTTAAATACTTTCAATACTTAAATATGTAAAAACAGCAAGTAATTACATACTATACAAAAGGGGAAGGGGCATAGTTTTGCCTGTTTCAAACTCATTAAATGTTTTGGCTAAAAAGAATGCCAGATTCAAAATGATGGCAGTGCTTCCCAATATCTTTTATTTAATGCAGTAATGGTTAGGACTCAGTTCATTTGCTGATGATACCTGAGTGTATTGCAACTTGCATTCATCACAATGTTCTATAATATTCTTGAGTCACAGCTTCTTATATTCTGTTGCTGGAGTGATTGCACTTTGTTTAAAATATTTAAATATTCAGAACTCTCTGACCTAGTGTTTGGACAATCACTTGGGAGGTGGGACAGCTGTGTTTCAGCCTATGCTCCAGTGCTTGTTTCATTATTTATGCAAAGAAAAATAGCACCAACAGAAACAACTGAGAGCGCTCCTCCCCATTGTATGCTGCACATTGGCGATGAAGATACTCTCTTATGATGTGAAAGAAGAGGGTTCAAACCCTTTTGTGAGAAAGAGAGGAATGGATTTGATTCTCCATGTTTAAAGCGAATGCCCTGTCTACCTGTTTGTTTGGTAAAAGAAGACAGTCTCTGCCGGTGTTGTAAATCAAACCTGTTTGTCACTTTTTTTTTTCTAATAAGTACCTAAATATGCATTTTGTATCAGATGGAAAAGCTCATGTAACTTACATACTTTTACTAAGTTGAAGTAAAATAAGATCTTGAGTGAAATCAAACCTCTGATTTTTCTTGTACTCTTTCTGATTATGTTACTAAACAGCAAGTCAGTTACAATTACATTCTAACTTATTGCAGTAACCAATCTTATCTTTTACAAATAAAATAATGCAAATATGAAAATAACCACAGTGGGCAAAAGAAAATGGAGATACAGTAAAAGAATACAAAAGAATACACAGTGCAATGGAAATGTGGGAAAAAGATCTTTGCAAGCCATTTCTGGAACAATTTTGGTGATGTATTTGTCAGGAGGAGAGAGAAATCTTGCAGTAATTGAGAATTGCAATGGTGGGATTTCGGAGCAGTCTTTCAGCTTTGTAAGTGGATGGGACAGATCATGTCTTATACTCTGTGAAAAGAATCTTCACGATGACTTGTCCTTATGACACTTATGTCCTGAGTTCAGTGACAGCAGGACAGTAATAGTGCCCACAAAGTGGAGGATGAGAAGTGGCAGGGAAACCAAGTTTCTCTTTTAGGCAGTGCCAGCATTGCTCCTTCACAGACAATTTACACATTATAATTCATAGACTCAGTCTCTCCATACAAGTCCAAGGCAAGATTCACACAGTACTCAATTCGTAATACTTGCCCAAAGGATTCTTTCAGATCTTCTGCTCTGAGACAAGTTTTTCCCAGTCACTAATCATACTGAGTAAGATTTATTTCACCGAACTTTAAAGTCAGTAACAAAATAGGCATTTCCTGCTGATGATGTGGTGATCCATCTGACCTATTCTTGTCCACATAAGATTAGTTGCTCCATGGAAATGCTTACTTGCCTTTGACTACAAAGACAACAGAGGATGACCACCTCATATATAGGCATACATGAATTTCAGGCATAAAAGCTTTTCTGTAGACTGTCATCCCATAACATTAAATGGAATAGTAGTGAAACTACTCAGTTTTCTATTGACTTCAATAAGCAATAAAACGTCATGGTAATCTTTATGTCATAGGTAAGAACTTCGCTGTGAACTAACAAAATTTTGAGATCAGATTTTGGATTTCTTTTGCTGTATGTCTGTTCTCCTCCCTAACTTTTGATAGATGGTCACTCAGCTTCAGCTTGCAGTATCCAGGATTCCTCAGGGCATTATTCAGGGCCCATTACCTTTTTAGCTCTAATGATATCCTGCCAACAGCAATCCTCTATGCATGCCATTTATTCCATTACACTAAACAGGGGTAATTTGGTAAATTGAGTGTTTAAGTAGCCTTAAGGTAAATATTTTTTTCTTTTGCAAAATGTTGACGTTCCCTTTGGCCTCAGTAGATTCTTCTATTTTTTGGAATGGCTTATTTTCATTTGCTTTTATTTGTTCACAAACTTGAAAGGTTAAATAATGCCAAATAGGGAAAAATTAAATGAAGCCCTCAAACAAATGTTAAGTAAAACCAAAATCAAGCAATCATTGAATTAAAACTTCAGGTTTTTCAGATGTAACTTTAAGTAACTTCATATTCTATGTTCTTACCCAATTCCTAATTTCTCATTTCAAAGGCACAAGCGAACATTATGCAAAATTATCTAAATTACTAATTAAGGCCAATAGATCATGACTTTCAGAGAGTAAAAACCAGAATAGATTCTTTTGATTAATATCTCTAAATAAAAACAAGCTAACTTGACTGTTCCAGTCAATTACCTTTTTTAATTTAGGATATTTCAAATTAGTTAAATGAACAAATACGAAATTTCATAGTGCTCACCACACTAATGAAGAGCTGTAAATTTTTTGAATGTGTAGGAGGCAATACTGAAATTATTTTATTGTCTATGGCCCATGAAGTGAGAGAATAAAGAGGAAAAAAATTAATGTCATAAGCAACATCATGGAATGTTCAAAAAAATCTACTCAGACTGTCCTACTAAACTTCTATGTTTTTGTGGAAAAAACTTCATTTCAAAAGCATGTGAGAGTGAATCAACCACATTTCCTGAGTTTGCTCCAGTGTTCAATTCTTTCAACTCCAAGAAAGCTGCATCCAACTTAGGGGTTGAATTTGTTCCAAAATCCAATCATTCTTAATTCCCAAATAAGTTTCTGTAAACTTCAGAACTAGGCAATAGCTTGGGGTTGAACAGTTGACCCTTTGGTAGTCTCCCTGTACAGAGAGAACTTAGCTGCCAACTGGTAGAAGGCTAAATTTGGTAAGATGAATGTCATTCCAAGTCTCCAAGGAGGATATGAAGAAGAGGTGAGAGCTAAGGCAATAACAGGATGTTGTTCTTTGACTTTTCATCAAGGCAAAGATAAAAAATCCCTTTTCCTCAAATCCCCTTCCTGTAGAACTAATTTTATCTGATGACTAAATACCACAAAAGACATTTATCTTTACACATTCTCTCTTTTTCCACCAATAAGTTATTTGTTTGGGAAAGCCTTAGAGTCACAGAGCATAATTAGTTATTGGATCAGGCTTGTAGAAATGCTGTGACCCGCAAGCAATCCATATCAAGAAATATTTTAAATTTCTCCAGGTCTCAGAGGAGATATTTTTACTCTACAATGACAAATTGATCTCAAAAAAGCACAGTGTTTTTTGATTTCATATCATGAGAACATTTGACCAAGAACTCAGAAGGGGCTAGAGCTTTGGGCTAAAAAGAATTTACTCCACTGTAAACACTTGTCTGTTAGCTGTTGGCTTATTGCTCTTAGTGAGGTTCACTGAGCCTTGGGGAAAAGAAAGACACAAAGGTCACATTAGTCCTATTTAACTATACATAAATTAACATTTAGCTGACTGTTTGGTTGAGGTCTTAGTCAACTGAGAGAGAAAAGCATTGTCAGAAGATCACTTATTCCATCTTCAGACAAAATCTATGACCTTTTGGAGAGCCTTATCCCACTCCAATTACTATCCAGGAAGTCTAGAGCATTTGCTTAAACTAGACGGGTAATTTTGTCTTGACTAGACTCCAGTGAAACTTGCCTCAACTGTCATCTATGTGTTTCAAAGCAGTCTTTGCCTTCCTTTTTACATGTGGACTCTCAGATTTAAAGAGCTTGCTGTAATTAATATTTTAATTCATGGAAGAGAGGGAAGCAAGGCTTGAAAGACTGGAAACGCATTTGCTAAGCATGTATTCTCCCAGCCATTTGAACTTTTTGTCCTTTCAGGAGCTGAAATGTGTTATGTGAGTACATTAATGTGAAGGGAGGGTGAAGTTGAGGAAAGATGTAGTCAGTCGTACAACATGCAGTGTACTCTCTATATTAAAAATGTGTTTTCCTCTTTGCACTAAAAAAGAACAAATCATTCACATGGAAATGGAATAGATCCCTGTGGTGATTAAAAACTCCAGTAGAAAGATACATATTTAATGAAAAGATAGCACAGATAAAAGGAGAAGAATGCACTTACAGCAGAAAGAAGCTAGAATAGCTTCAGTGTATAGCTTTTATTGCAGTACAGAATCAACTGAAAACATGGGATTATTAAGTTGTTTAAGTACAAAAGCAAGACATTTAGGAAAGAGAATAGAAAAGCTGGGGGCATGTGAGTATAAAGAAGCATGTGATACTATGGATACAACTACAGTTCGGCTGTAAAATAGCACTGGGTGAATTCACATTAAACTATTGCTCTAGGAGAGAAAGTCAGGATATAAAAAGAGATGGATTATGGCCTCAGATGCTTGAAATATAGTTGATCTGTCCAATATGATCAAGTAATTGAATCATCTATTCTACACAAACCATGGTCAATGTTAAAAGTGCTTGATTTTCTTTTCTTTTTTTCTTTTCTCTTTTTTTTTTTTTTCCTAACAAAGTATGTGTAACCCTCAGGTTAGATAAAATGAGCTCATTTTTCAAGTTACAGGCATACGGATACATGCATAGATACAGTAGCATAATCTTAATTATTATATATATATGATTATCTTTGTAATAGTAAGTCTTGACTAGTGCTGGTTATGCTGTAATTGGTACTCATGGTAGAGGCTTCTGGATTAACAGTCCACCAGCAGCATATGATACTTGCAGATCAGAAAGTATACCATACCAGTCTGACCATCTTCAAGACAGAAAATTTTTCCACCATACAGTTGGTCAACAACTTTGATGGATGCTGCACCGTTGATGTGCAGCCTGTTTGCCATAATCTAGGAGGGACTGTTGAATATGTGGTTGCATATCTTCTCGTGCCTTCCTTCAGCATAGAGAAAAGGTGGGAAAAAGGCATCCTCTATGTTTTAACATTAAAGTGGACCTTTAGCTTGGAGCTAGTTACTCTCAACTCTCTTCATCATCAGCAGAGTAACTGGCTTTAATTGTATAATGATTGTTTTAAATTTTAGGACAGATAAATCACTCCTTGAAACATTTGTTTCTCTCCACTATCTTTAAAGGGATAACAGGCATCAGATGACTCTTGGTGAAATGAGTCCCACCTCTTGTCTCTCACCTTCTTCTTGGATGCCTCCATTGCGGAAGAACTTCTTCACGGTGCGGGTGATGGAGCACTGGAACAGGCTGCCCAGGGAGGTTGTGGAGTCTCCTTCCCTGGAGATATTCAAGACCCGCCTGGACGCCTACCTGTGCAACCTGATGTAGGGAACCTGCTCTGGCAGGGGGGTTGGACTTGATGATCTCTCGAGGTCCCTTCCAACCCCTACAATTCTGTGATTCGGTGATTCTGTGATTGCCAGGCAGATAGCAGTACAGAGCCAGGAAATGTGAAGTGCAAGGTTGGACGATTAGAAAAGGAGAAAACTAAGCATAAGATTGACCTTTTCTGTTTTCTATTAGAAATAAATAAATAAATAAATAACAACAAAATGAAACAAAACAAAACCTCCCATAACGAAGAGCTGCCTTTTTCTCTTAAATGATTCAAGAGAAAAAGGCAATCTTGAACTCAGACCCCATCATCTGAATTAACATGTTCTTAATTTTCAGGACTTATGGATATTTTATATAAAAAGATGAAAAGATCCATGAAAACAAAAAAAAAAAGAATAGATTTTTCCAAAATATTAAAAATAAACACTGGTAGGATTTTTCCTTTTTTTTTTTTTTTTTCCCAGTCAGCCCTAGAGTCTGTGGGGTGTTTCGTCTGGGATGTTTCTCCTGTTATCTTATACCTCCCCGCTCCCTTCTGAAGACATTTTTACAGAAAGTAGGAGAAGTAAAATTATAATCTGAGGAAGCATTCCTAAATAATAAATAGGCTTACATTTGGGGATTGTTTCAGGTGTGCTTTAAACCTTTGTGAAACAGTGTGGGTAAACAGAAAGTTGGTATTAGTTGGTTATAATTAATCCCAATAGCTTTAAGGCAGTATCTTCCTGCTCCAGGGGTTCAGAGACGGAGACAACTAGAAAAGCAGGAAAGGATTCTCAAGGTAGAAAACTGAACGGATGTAGGAAAATAAGTTTATTCAAACCTTAGCAATATCTGATGATTTGCAGAACACTTGCTTCTTTTTGTCTGTGACCTCTAAGCTGCACTGCTGAGAAAATTAGCATTTGTCAGACTTTGCTTTCACCCTGGAAATGTACAAAAATAAGTCCTAAGTATCTTATAGGAAAGACTACCATACATATATGTATATATATAAATTTAAGTCAAGTTCTTCTGTAACATTTTCCTTGCACTCACTGAAATTATTTGTCAAAGTATAATGAGAACTCATACTTCCTAAACTAAAAGAGACTGCTGAAATCCTCTAATCCGAACTAATTTATTCAGGCCATAGAAGACATGCAAATGATTCCAGCCTAAAGACCTAGAATGTACTCTCTAGAAACCTTATAGGTTATCTGAGTACCTGGCTGCTTAATCTGTCTGTCTATCAGTCTCTCTATCCAGCTGATTTATGATGAGAGGGAGAAGGTAATTAAAAGAATATTTGAAATTGAAGACATTATCCAACTTCAAGTTGACTCAAATTCACATTCACATTATGAAAACTTTACTAGTGGTTTGGGGGAATGACTTCAAAACATTTTGTCAATACCTGACTTGCCACAAATAGAAAGGAAAAAGAAAATTTCAGAGGTAATTCATCCTCTTGCACATCTTAAAACAGATATGCAAGATAGCATTTCTGCTTTGGAGGTGCCTCTATAAGGAATTAAGCTTTCCTCCCAGATAAGATAGAAACTATAGTTAGGTAAAATATGCTGAGAGTTCTAGACAAGTACCAGGAGGAAAGGGAGAAAAGTTCATCATAGGATAATCTTTAGCTTCACTACATTTTCCCCAAAGAATTCCAAAAACCCAGGAAAATGAAATGAAATGTAATAAAATAATAAAATCTAGATAAATTAATTATAGATTTGATATAGTTTAAGAACTGATCTTTGCAAAGACAGAAAGAGGGAAAGACATCCGGAGTAGTAGAAAAAGTGAACTGACAACTGAGTTGATTTGAAATGTAACTATTTAGCAACACAGAGGATGAATGAAAAAAACCTGGACATTGAAATTTCAGTACCTAAAAGTTAGAATCAGATGCATACTCCCACAGTGTGTCTTTGCTGCAGTTCAGAGTGAGTAGAGAGATATTCATGAATGAAGTCTAAAGCACCAGGTGTGAATACCAGCACAGGTCTGGATACACTGGCACAGACTTTTGTCTTTCTTCAAGACATAGTTGGTGCCTTGTGCACCTCCTCTACAGAGTTATAATGAAATGCTGTTTTTTTTATTATTATTATTTTCCCATATATTCTCTTTCAGATTCCAGTGGAAGCATATTCTTTATTTCCTTCTGCCTTAGATCACTGTTTGATAATTGGCTATTTAGGTGGAAAATTTTATAGAAAAGGAATTCTTTCTTCCAATGTGTTTCCTCAAGGCACCACTACAACAGGCTATATTGCAGGACAGGTGAAGAAAGGTAATTTTAATTAGGTCATAGCAAAGACTTGAATATTTTTTTAAGAGTTCATATGGGTCATTTAGCAATAACTTGTCCATGCAGTTTATACATTAAAGGGTGAAATGGAAAGCTGGGAAATATCCAGAAAAATGTAAAAGTTGTTCCTTCCAATACAACTAGATGCTGAATGAGATGTCAAATCTGGATATGCGCAGGTCTACATGTGTCAGAGTCCATCTGCCATGTGTGAAAAAACTACACACCAAGTCTTGTTAAACACGAGGCTTGTTCAAAAGAACTATGGTATTACAGTGAGAAAATAATGAAACCTACTGTCAAATAAGCCTGTCTTCCTTTCCTAGGTCATTTTGCCAGCGGCTTATTGGTAGCTCTCAACCTAGGACCCATCTTTCCAATTTATTAGAGAAGATATTGAATCTGTCAGTGCATATGTGGTTATTTTAGGGTAACTAATTGCAGACTGTTCATCCAGCTGGACAACCAAAGCAATAATATTAAAGATTAATGCCCCAGTTCAGCAAATAACCTGGGCATGTGCATAATCCCTGTGGCTTCACTGAGATACACTTATAGACAGGCTTGTTGAACTAGATATACTGCTGAAACAAGGCCTATAAAAAGCCAAATACACATTCACTGATGCTATGCAAGCCATTCTAAGAATTTTGAAAGGATTATTAGCTTTAATAACTCAAAATTTATAGCTCTAAATATTATTAAATATAATAATGTATAAAAAGATGATTCCATAGTTCTTATTGTTGGTGTGAGTTTGTTTTTTGTTTGTTTGCTTTTTTTTTTTTCCATCCAAAACAATTGATACCGACTGATAAGAAATTAGATTTATTTGGACATGTTTCATAAGAAAGTTCTTACATATTTCCATTGGCAATCTTCTCACATGAATTCAGCTCCCTGAAAGCGGGATAACTGATCTCAACTAAAGATCAAAGATCCCTCCATAGTCAAAGGACATCAGTAGATACCTCAAGAGGACAACAAATTTCATTTATTTTAGGATGCATTAAATTGCTCTCTAGAGATACCTGTTTACATCATCTGCAAGAGGCAAGACTATTTGCTCCATTTTGGAATTCAAATATTTGGTACACTAAATCCAACCTTCCACACTCCATTTTGTTAGAATTTTTTCTCTAGCTTTAACATTTCTGGTATATTTGTGCAATAGAAAAACATAGAAATAGACATAAGTACACTAAATAAATCTCTCCATCAACAGCATTCCACTTCACTCACACCAAGATGGGTGCAAATATAAATGACAGCAATGTTTGGCCTGCCACTGACACCTTTCCACACATAAACAGTCACAGTTAGATGTGAAGCTTCACAGTTTCTCTGAATTTTTAATTAGTACAAACTTGGTTTCTTTGAACTCCATCAAAAATAAAATTAAAAAGCCCAGCTCCATTTACCTCTTGATGACTATAACGAACATCAGAACATCGCACTTAGCTGTGGGTTTAGGTTTGTGGCTGATGCTGAAATGTTGGCAATCAGAGAAGTCTTGGGGCAAATCACACTTCTTTATCACCACAGGGATAAACTTAAGTGACAGACATGCATGGGCTAATTACTTTTAATAGTTTCCCATTGCTCTGACTGATGACAGTACTAAAAAGCATGCCCCCCTCAATAAGCCAGAATCTCACTAGCATGGCACTATGTCTTTATTACTGCTTCGTTACTTCAGGGGAGCCGTGTTCTCTAAAATGCCTTTCCCTGTGGCTTAAAGTAAAGATTTTTTAAATAAATAAATACAGTTTATGTTGGGCATCTACCACTTGAAGGGCTAATGATTATTGACTACCCTCCAGCAGACATCAGGGAGTCTAGCCTCAGGCCCTTCCAGCTCGCCCCCAAACATGCCGAATGTTAACACATGTTTCTAGATTCTGGCTGGGATTGGACACAAACAAGGCAGTCAGAATGGACCATTTAGTGTACAAGTCAAGATGACAGATCTCTGCTTAATACAAGGAAGACAAAAATTCGTATCTTATTGAAAAAGGCAGAAGAGCCCCGGGTGCTTTCGCTTTGTGATTCTGCAGCAAAAAGTGGGTTGTGTCAATATAAGTCTATGTCACCAGCTCGCAGCTGCCACACTGAATTGACCCTGCTAGCAGCAGACAGAAAGGCCTTCCATTTCCAAATTCTCTCTAATGTTCATCTACGAGAGTGAGCATGAGGTGGAAAAAAGCCAACAAGTTACTCTTAACTATGGGAGTGAAAAACAAAATAAAACAAAACAAAAATGCCTTTATGTCATGAGACTCTCCCCGCTGCCTATTCCTAAGGAAACGCTAGAAAAAGCTTCCTCATCTGAAAGCATTTCAGAGGATGCTTTGACAATGTGAGCATTCTGTTTTGTAAATCATGCTCTTGTAATTCCTTGTAAGTCTCCAGATCCTCCTCAGATAGAGCAGCATGGCATTAAATATTCTTGCAACGCTCACCAGAGCTTAATTACTAAAAGTTGAAACATCTTTAAAACTCTGCAATCTTCTTTTTCTCTGGGTATTCCCCAAAGAAAAGATACAAAAAAAAAATTGAAGATGATGCACAAAAACTATTTGCTAAGATCATATTTCCAAAGGGGGAAAAGAAGATAAACAATTTTGAAATGAAAAATAGAATATTTCTTGATATCATTATAGTTTAACATGATAGCAGTCACTGATACATCTGTTTCTCATGTGTATATTTTACTAAGCTTAGATGTGCACATTGGTGAAAAGATTTAATTGAAAACCAAAAAATAAAATTAAAAAGAGAAAAGAACCCAAATTCCCTAAAATGGTGGGGGGGAGGCAGGGGAGAAGAGACAGATCTTCAATTAGTTCAAATAAACAGAACTCCAGTGATTTCTGGAGATGTATGATAATTGAGAGAAGTTGAAAATCTGTCTAAAGTTATACAGCTATTTAAAGTACATAGGTGGCTCCGAAGGGAATGCTTCCCATTTGTTTCCATGGAAACCACAACAGATACAAAGAGCACAATAACACAGTCTGATAGAGCAAATTCTCAGCTACCAAATACTATTTTTCAACATAATCACCATTAGCCATGCATTTTCACCAGCTATGAACAAGAGCCTGCATGCTGTGCTTGTAAACATTTGCATGGCTGTCCAGAACGTGGTTTGTCTTTCACATCTCTGTCACTACTGCTGAAACACACCACCCACCATCTCATTGTGCTGACATCCATTCTTTGGTTTCCATGTCAGCAAGTGTCGATGACTGTCAAAGGGTACCATTTTTTCCGCATGGTGGAATTCAATTCCTCACCTTTGCTTCACATGCACTTCCATGTCAGACACCATTTTGTCAGACTGCCCCTCTGCTGCCATCTGCCACATGGCAACAAAATGTAATGGAACATTGGCAGAAAGGTTCAACCTCTACGACCATACCACCTGATATCATGGGCCAACATAATAAAATACGAGGCGTTACTTTTGGAGTAGCCCTCATACGTTCTTTTTATGGATCTGCTCAAAGTCCAAGAAAATGTACAAAAAAGAGCGACTTCTTTGCCTTGGTGGGCATTGTATCAACCTGTTCTCAGGGGAGCAGACAGTATAGCTGAAGAAGGGCAATAAGAAGAGAACATGTCTTTTTAACAGAAAATAGAGACATTTTCGTTTTGAAGCTGAGTGGTGGTGTCAAATGAAACTTCCATCAACATTTTATTTGAATTTGTTATAAATTGCTGGATATTACAGCCCATTAATCTGGCTTGTAAATGTACATCATGTGACTGAAAACTTCAGACATGGCTGGATACTCTGTGGATACCACAAAGAAGAAAAATTTGTCTTGCCTAAATGAGATCCAGTCTAATCTAACTAGGAGCATGTTTTTTCTATATATTAGAGAGAGATTTGAATTGCATTCGTCACAGTGAATCTACAATGTTTTAGGAGGAGTTAAAATAATCCTAACGAAACATCTCTGCTGATAATCAGTGTATGTGACTAGCTCAGATTAAGTTCCTATCTTACTTACAGCTAATATCAGGTAAGATGAATGCAAGCCTTCCAAAGAATAATCAAGTTTCAAGTGCATCTAGCATTAAGAGTGATGTGTAAATTAGGATCTAAAAGCAGGTCTTATCTGATTTTAAATGTTTGCAGCGTTGAAGCCTTTCTCTGAACTACTTATGGGAGGCTTTCTTTAAACATCTTTAGCTATTCCTTTTTAGCTACATTAGTTTTATTACCCCACCTATAAAAGTTAGTGTAGATGATCAGTTCCAGCCAAGATGTCTGTGTTGCAGTTAGCCATATTTTACCGCCTATATCAAGCTGTGAAAATATTCTGGGGACTCATCTACACCAGCAAATCAGCAAGTACCAAGTCCATTCTCTTGTCTTGAAGCCAGATGGCAAGGTCTAATCATGCACACATGTGAAATTTAGATACACTCCCTCTCACCTCCAACCCAAAAAAGAGATGCTAAATGAAATTTTTCTCTGTTGGTTTGTTTCCGCCTTACACTTTACCTGCGAATTGTCTGGGAGAATACTAAATGACTGGATGCCAGACATCTCAGAAAGTCTTCTAAAATTGCAGTAGTGTAGACTACTTTAGATTTCTAGTCTTAGTGACTGGTATTGCTAAATTATCTAGCACAGATATGTACAGAAATTAATAAAACTGTCTGTGGTATGGATATGGCCTGGGACAGTAACACTCACAGATAATCACCAGACATGGACAGAATTTAACAAGCATCACCATGTCAGGAGGCTGTTTGCATGCACCCAGCCTATTGCAGCAAATAAGACATTTTAAAAGTGTATATGCAGGGTTATTATTATTTTTTTTTTTGCGTTAGATGGCCTGAGTGACAGCCAAAAGGTTCAGCATCTGTAAATTTTTCATAAAATGCATAGTCTATTCCTATACCAAGCAGTAGCAAACAAACTACATTGCTTCTTCTGAGGATTATTTGATCTTTGTATGTTTATTTGTTGGTTGGTTTCAGAGCTCTAGATGAAGACAAAACCAACATAGCACATTTCTGTGCATATAACAGTAAACATATAACCATTTATAAGCAGAAATGCTACGTCAACAGTGCTCCTGAGACAGCCCAGCTCTATCTAAAAAAACATGTTCACAGAGGTTGTCCAGATCTTTAACTTAGGCCATAGTTTTGATGTGTCTCAAGAACAGGTTTTCAGTTTTGTGATGATTTGGGCGATATCAAATGTGCAGAAGGTCCTATTAAATTGCTTCAGATCCAAGCAGTCCATTTAAGAAAAAAAAAAAACTCTACATTTCAGTTTTACGTACATAGATTTACACAAGGCTGTTTTAAAAAGTTATGCTAGTTATAATTAATGTAATTTATTAACAGAAGTATAAAAACTCTCAACTGTGTCATATGATGGACAGTTCATAAAATTTTAACTCATTTTCTATTACAGAAGAGTTTGAATAATTACATTAATGCACTGAAATTGCTTAATCCTTGTAGACTATATAAGAGCATAAATGAGTCAAAAGAAAGATATTTATAAGTTATTTCTGGATCTTGACTGATACCTCACTCTTACAGTGTCCACCTACTCCATCACTCTTCGAACAGGAGACTGGTTTAGAAGAACATGCAGTCTGGAGTGACAAGGTTGGTTTTAGTTTCTTTTAACTCAGATGGGAGAGGAATGTGGAAAACCTGTATTACTTTTTTTCATAATGTTTAAAAGTGGATGATTTATCTTGAATTTCCAAGACTTATAGTTTACAAATGTGTATACAGTCTTGTTGGAGTGATTTCCAGAGAGTCATCCCAGATCAAACATAAAATCAAGGAAACATGTTGTTTAAGGTTTTTCTGTGATCTTCAGCTGGCCCAAAAAAATACACTGTCTTTTTTCCAGCTTATAAATTATCTTTTTTCCTCAAGTGTTAGTGATTTATGTTGGTATGATAAGAATCTGGAGATCAAATCTTCTCAATACATGCAGATAGAAAGAAAAGAACAGATCAGTTGCAAGCCAAGATGTTTCTATTGCAGTGTATTTCAGTCTGGAAATATATTATCTGCTTATTAAATACAGGTGAATTTTGTTTTTCTTCTGTTCTTAAAGATGTTAGAACATTAAACAACATAAAAATGTGCCAGATCTCTTTTATCAGTTGTTTATTTTTTAGAAGACTAACTAATGATTTAATTTTTTTCTTTGCATATTTAATTTTTTTTCTCTGCGTAAATGAAGAAGAGAGAATGCAAATGTTTTGGGTGACAATATATTCTATTTCAGAAATAAATTGGTTCCAGATATTGTGTAATGGCTCAAATAAAAACCCATTGGTCTCTGGCTACCTCCCAAAAGCAAATTGGTTTCTTTTTGCACTGCTTAAGTTAAATGAATCCAAGTGTAGAATATCTGCAATGAGAAAGAAATGGATGTGAACAAAATTCAAAAATGCATCTCATATATGTGTATAAAATGTTTTCACTACAGGCTACTGGATTAGTAGGTTATACATTCTGTTCAATTTCAAAATATATGGCTTATCAATATGCCCATTTTACAGATTTCATGTAAGAAAACTCATTCAAGTCAATGGGATTTTTCCTTCAGTAGGAACAAGGAACATATAACCAGTGAGTGTCGGACGTTGTCTTCCCCATCCTTCTTCATCAACTAGCAGCGCTTTTGGAAGTTGCAGGGTATCATGACTTGCCCTTGACATTTGCTAGTAAATATATACATGAGCCTTAAAAGCACTAGAGGCAACATTTTGATATCGTTTATGAGGCCTTACCTCTTCTTGGTGCTCTTTGACATGGAGAAGAATTGAATACTAACTCAGGTATTGTAACTTCAAGTCTAAGACATATTCTAGAATCACAAAGAGTACACACAAAAGTACATTTAGTGTTTTCTAAAATCCCCTATAAGCTAAGCATAAGAGTTTTTTTCACTTCCATTTTTTCTTTTTACATATGCAGTTATGTTTGACTGAAGATGGCAAGCTTCTGCTTCAGCACCAGTCAAAGGTATTTAACGTAGTCCATTTTCTTTGAGGAATACTGACAGCAACTCTCCATTGAGATCAGATCAAGTCAACAATAGGGAAATGACTGCATATAAAAGTTAATGTTGTTCAGTCATGTCTCAACAGAACGGGCTGACAATGCAGAGGATTAACAGCCTGAAGCCAGTAAATGTTGCTTTACAACATTGCACAGTCTTGAAAGCATGGTCAGCTGAAAGGCTATCACTCAACAGATCTTGGCTCTTACCTTACATGTGTTAATAATTTGCTGAGAACTGTAAGTGCAAGTGGTTCTTTGTGACTTGGCCACCTCCTTCTCTAAAATAGGGATGATGATCATTCTGGAGTTTGTTATTTAAGCTAAGTGGATAGGAAGTGTTTAAGACACATTTTTTTTCTATCTTCAGGTCTTACTTGACTCTTGGTGATTTTAGCTGTGGTTGCTTCAGCTGTTTTCAGCTTGGAAATCCACTTTGAATGGAGATATTTTCTTCCACACGTGGCAAGGCAAAATGTGCCCCCTCTTCATCCTCTGCATATCTCAGAGGTCGATATTAGCTTCAGCCCCTTATGAGTGGTGAGGCTATGAGCTATTACAGCTGAAAGGTTGTGTGAAATGGGCAGCAAGCTCTTAAAGAAGATAGTGGTGGGCTAGCAGTTTACTGCACTTACCAGAGGTTGTGAATCAAAGTCCTGAAACGTGATTCTCTACCGCCAATGAAATGTGCGGGGATAGCATGGTTGATTATGGAAATGTCTTCAAATTACTACGTCCTGATTTTGGTATAACTTTCAGACTGTGGAGATAAATTCTCACAGAATGTGAAGGGAGCTTTTTTCAAGTGTTTCTCCATTTGTTGTGTCTGTCTAATGTTAAAATAATTGAATCTACTGCAATTTCTTTAAGAACACAATGAATTAGTTTGGAAATTGTTGTAGTTTTTTCAGAATACAGATTTGACCTTATGTTATTTCTAAATGGAAATATTTTTATGCCATATTAAGCACTACTGAATTTCTCTGAAGATTTCTAGAATTTGTATCAGTGAAAAAAAATCAGCCAAGCGTACAGGAGCAAAAAAAGGCAAATAGATATATTTGTATTTATATTTTTATATATAATTGTATAAACTTATGTATTCAATCTTTCAGCTTGACAAGTTCAAGCTCCCTTTGTGGACTTAGCGGGATTTGAGTGTTGCAACGCAAAGGCTCGGACAAACACTATACGACCAATATGATCAAGTGAATGCCAATTTATTGCAGCTATTACAGATTCTTTTATAATTATTTGTTATCTTGCAAGAGACACATGGCTATTAGTGATTGGTTAAAGGCACTGAAACACACATTAGCAGTCCATTTCTAATTGGTTACTGACAGCTGTGGTGAAGTGAAATATTATTGAGCAAACAGTTCCTGTTATCGTATTCGGGAGTCGTTCTTATTTCTGGATGTTCTTATTTTTGGCTGTTTTCTGACCTTGTCTTCAGCACGTACCTCGGATCCTGACTATCTTCTGCACGCACCCCGGCATTGTATTCATGCCAATCATCTCTGCTTAGATTTCTACATTGTCCATAATTGCTGGATTGCTCACATGTCCGTTGTTGTACAAAAATTCTCCCACATTTGAGAGCACTGGTCTTTCTACCATCAGCTTACTCCAGCCTCAGAGCAGACCTTTGAGGCATGTCTGCACTATGCAGTGCTGAGAGCTCACTGAAGGTGTGCTGACTTCAGGATAAGAAGCCAGGCAACCCTCCCGCTAAGCCCCTTGCTTAAGAGCCAGAGACTTTGTGCTGGACTGCAACTTACACGCACACCAGTTCATTTGGAGTTCAGTCAGGTATCCACCGAAAGATGCCAAGTTGTATGGTCTCAATTCAGTAAGAATTTAGCTTCCTGAGTGCAATGATCTGGTGCCATTGGAGATGCTCCTGGGTATCAAATATAGGATTTACAGGAGCCCTGAGGCCTTCTAGATTGGCAGGATAGCCCATAGTGCCTAAAATGGCAGTAGACATCTGCATTTGTGAGGTTGAATCCTGCTCATTGTATCCTCTGTGAACACTGAGATTTAGGGTGGGATTGTGCACCACTTCCTCCATGCTCAAGACTGGTGCATCCCTAAGAGTAAGAAATCAGGCAAAGGTGGTGGGAGAACTGTGTGGATGGACAAGGAGCTCACGGAAAAATGCAAATGGAAGAAGAAAGTCTAAGGAATGTGGAAAAGAAGTCTGGCCAATTAGGAGGGATATAGGAACTTTGTCAGTGCATGCAGGGATGCAATGAGGAAGGCTAAGGCCCACTTGGAATTAAATCTTGCAAAGGAGGTCAAGGACAACAAGAAAGGCCTCTTTAAGTATGTCAGTAGCAAAATGAAGTCTAGGGAAAACATGGCCCTCTGCTGAATGAGATGATAATGGATAATGGAGGACACTGAGAAGGCAGAATTACTGAACGTCTTCTTCAATTTTTACAGCTAAGACTGCCCCTTGGTAATCCCAGACCCTAGAGATAAGAGAGAGTCTGGGGAAAGGGAGACTTTCCTTTGGTCAAGGATGATCTGGTCAGAGACTGTCTAGGCAAATTCGACACACACAAATCCGTGGGCCCCAACAGGATGCACTCGTGAGTGCTGAGGGAGATGACAGAAGTGTTTGCCAAGCTGCTCTCTATCATCTTTGAAAGGTCACAGACAACAAGAAAGGTGCCTGAGGACTGGATGAAAGCCAATGTCACTTCATTCTTCAAAAAGGGCAAGAAGGAGAATTGGGGAAACTACAGGCCTCTGTCCCTGGGAAGATGATGGAACAGCTTATAATACAAACCTGGGAGGAGTGGCTGACACACCAGAAAGCTGTGCTGCCATTCAGCAAGACCTGAAGAGCTGGTCTGAACAGGCTGGAGAGTTGGACAGAATGTAACCTGATGAAGTTTGGCAAGGGCAAGTGTAGAGTCCTGCACATGGGGAAAAATAACTGCACACATCAGTACAGGTTAGGGGCTGACCAGTTGGAGAGGAGCTCTGAGGAGAAAGACATAGGTGTACTGATGGACAACAGGTTGACCACGAGACAGCAGTGTGCCCTGGTGGCCAAGAAGGCCAATGGGATCCTGGGGTGCATTAAAAAGAGTGTGGCCAGCAGGTTGAGGGAGGTGATCCTCCACCCTACTCTGCCCTAGTGAGGCCTCACCTGGAGCACTGTGTCCAGTTCTGGGCTCCTCAGTGCAAGAAAGACAGAGAACTGCTGGAAACAGTCCACTTGGAGGGCCACAAAGATGATGAGGGGCCTAGAGCATCTCTCCTATGAGGAAAGGCTGAGAGACCTGAAACTCTTCAGCCTGGAGAAGATGGAGGGGAGGATCTTAACAATGCTTGTAAATATCTAAAGAACAGGAGTCAAGTGGATGGGGCCAGGCTATTTTAGGTGGTGTCCAATGACAGAACAAAGAGCAATGGGTACAAACTAGATCACAGGAGGTTCCATACAAACATAAGGAAAATTTTTTTACTTTGAGGGTGACAAAGCACTGGAAGAAGCTGCTTAGAGAAGTTGTGGAGTCTCCTTCTCTGGAGATATGGAGATGTTCAGAACCCATCTGGATGCCCTCCTGTGTAATCTACCCTGGGGAACCTTCTTTAACAGGAGGGTTGGACTAGATGATCTCCAGAGGTCCCTTCCAACCCCGGAAATTCTGTGATTCTGTGATTGAGTTTCCCAAATACACATGTGTAATGACATTTCAAGCACTGAATATTCTAGGATATCTCAGGTTGACGTTATACAACTGTGTTTAGGACCTGAATCCCACTCTAACAATGCAGAGCTAGCGAGGCAATTATATTCTCATATAACCACTTTCCCCATCTCTCTGCCAACATTACAAAAAAATTCTGTCTGGGTTAGTCACAAAGACATACATGTCATTGTACTAAGACACTCTCCTAGATCTCAGCATGATGCAACATGTACTTAAGGGAGAAAAAAAGACTGCAGTGCTTGCAGTGGTGAAATGCCACTGAGATCTGGTCCAACAAAGCTTCACACTGACTCAACTGCTAAGCAAGTTTGTGTTAAGCATGTAGCAAACCCATTTATAAGACTTGAAAGGATAATCTCCACTCTTAAGTTGGCGAGTGACTTTTAATTAGACAAATATGATACAAGCAGAAGGAAAAAAATCTACATATTTTCCTTCACATCATGGCATATATTGATAAACGTATGTTAGCATTTAACTATTCATTCTTTTGGAGAAAACTGGTTAACCCCTTAAGTGTTTTGCCCTGAAGGTAGACATTAAAAGTTAATTATAACCACATGGGACAAGCCCCTGGAGGACCGTGACAGCATTAAGCTGCTATCAACCAAGCATGCAGGATGTGCAGCACTCTCAGAGAACACCATGTACAAAAATGATGCTGTCTCCTTGAATGAGTTTTCAGAAGTTAAAAACATGCTACTTTTGCATGCACAGTAAAAAGGCAGATTGCAAATGTTCTACTCAGAGCAAAAAAAAATGCTTCCAACTGAAGAAGAAATAGAGCAAATGAAAGCACTGAGTAATATGATTAAACAATGTGGCACAGGGAGAGAGAACCATCACAAGTAGTTTTGCTTAGTGCTGCAAGGAGAATATTGGAAAACCTCTTCTAAAGACCTTAGCCTGTTACCTTATGATAAATCTTTCCAGCACCGTATATGGCTTGTGAGACATTTTGATTTTACCACTATTAAAAGAGAGAGGAGATGACACTTGTCCTTGGAGAGCATCATTTAGGCCACATGAAAAAAAAATATATTGGTTAGTTTTACTGGAGAGACACTACCTCTGTGCGAGTAAATTAAGTGTGCCTGGAAGGCATTGAGGCTAAGAAACACGGAAATTCTGTCACAAGCACCAGAATGACTATGCCGCAGAAAAGATTTGCCCAGCTCCTGCTAATGTTTAGGAGCAATGCACTCCTCACCTATTTTAGCAATGAAAAAATTAGACTTCATATACATAACTAATGTGAAAGCTAACCTTCTTTAAAAACAGTGATTAGACCAGATGACTCCCAAAGTCACTTTGAACTGAAATTATTCTGTCATACTCATTGCTAAATAAAACGGGGCAAAGGCAACTCTGTATCCTCTAGGACAAGTGGTATACGTAATCTTTGTTCTCTTTGCATGGCAATTGGACTCAAATTTCCTCCTGGACTTTTGTGCACTGTGTTTTGGAAGACGCGTTCAGCAGTGCCTGAATGCACATGTGTTTAATACAAAATATTCCCAAATTTTGAGAAAATTCTGTCGAAGCCACGTAAACGATGAATTCTCAAAACTAAAAAGGTTTTCTACGTGCTATGTGTTTCACCATAAGGACATGTCAAGGTGTGTGAATCCACAAAACCTGTCTGTTTAAGTTGAAAGCAGTCAACCTGATCCATTTTTGTCCAGGTCTTTTGTCTTTGGCAAACTGTGGCACCTAGTTCAAGGAATTTTGACTATTATATAATCCACTTTGGTGTGAGCACACAAATCACTGCATCACATTCCACAATGTAACTTGTGTTTCTGTGTGTAAGTAAAAACATCATACTTTTGGACAAAAATAATGCCAGGAAGAGTGAGGTCTAAACTGAAACCTCATCAGCTGTAACTGATAGACGAGGAAAAGGACTTGTTCGTGAAATTCAGTTACTGTAATTCCGGGATCAAGTAACTTAACTGTGAACAAAATACAGATGTGATACCCAGATATTACAGGAGAAAACTTGCTAAGAAATATTAGTAATTCTACAAAAGTGTGTGGGAACCATTCTTGTCACTGTAAAATTTGGGCGCTCAATTTATAATGCAAAATATTTAAATAATAATTTGTCAAAGGAGGGTAACTAACAAAGACTGGATGAATGTGGAGGGTTTAACATCAAACAAAGAGTGGAAGGCTTGTTCAGCCTCCTTACTTGTTTTCACCAATGTTTTGGTAGACCACAGGACAACACTAGATATTGAAAGTGTAGAGGAATCCTAATATTTTCAAGGCAGACTTCCAAATGTTCGAGAAAATTGATAATTAATCTCACTGTGAAAGTTGATTATATGCGATAGTGTAGTAGGTTAAGGTAAGTTTATTTTTAAGATGAAAATTGGTTAACTTAATGAACCAGGAATCCTTGATTCCCATGTTCCTACATGATGAGGAAAGATCCTAGAATTTCTTAATATATGGTTAAGATTAAAGCACTCAACATGCCTGATCACACTATAAACAAGGTGCACAGCACCACAGCTGAAGGTGGAATGAGTGTCCCTAACTCATTGTGTATTGTAGGATGTCCCACCAGACTCTCAGTGCTCACCATTGGGTTACATGATTCAAAGCATGGTGTCCAATATTCTATCTATTGCCGGGGGTATTGGGAACAGTAAATTTCCAGGGCTAGAATTTAAGAAGGTGGAAAAAAATTAAATCTTTTTTCACAGACAAAAGTCTGAGTTAATAGAGTGCCCTAAATGTTTTTGTTGGGATCTGGGATAATGTCGATATTTTATAATCCCCTCAGGCAAATTGGGGCATACAGCAATTGTGTTAAATATGCCTCCTCTGGGGCTCCTTCAAATATGGGAACCAGCTGGCAAGCTCTATCTCAGCTGCTTATTCATACTGCGTGCTTTCTCCTACTCTTTAACACTGAGTCAGGCTTGGTTTACTGGTGGAGTGCAGATGAGGCAACCCATCTGTGTCTCATACACTGGTTTACAGAACACAGAAAGAGCACGGCACTGCGAAGGAAAATTTTTCAGTTAAGAAGAGGCAAGGCCTGTGGGAAGCAAAAAGCACTCATGAGAAGCTGTGCTTTGTCTATGAAAGCAGGCAGGTCCAAGACAAGGTCTTTAGCCCCTGTCTTATCAAGAAGCCAGATCCTGTAGAACTGACAAGTTCAGAGCAGTGAGAGGAAAGAGCATACAAGAAGACTTTGCAAAGGCTTGAGAAGTTTTTAAATCATCTAATGGGAACTTCCTGAGATACCCCTATAGCTTTGGTGCTCGTATTCTTTTTAGGCATAACCTTTTGAGGTTAACGTATTTATCCCATCTCTAACTCCCCAAGGTAAGAAAAGCTACATTTTCCATTTTATTGTAGGAGTAAGATATGAAGTAGTTCATTCGCAGAACCAGAAGTGACTCAGACATCTCAAAGTGGGACAGAGACAGGAATGGGGAGTGGGATTCTCCCTACTTAAATTATTTGTATATCAAACAATTTGGCTTCTTGTTATACTAACTGTTTAGGTTCCATCTCTATTCTACACTGAAGGAAAGGCTTTTTTAAAAAAATCCACTTTTTTAACACTCGGAAGTATATTGGTTCTACATTTTAAATTCCTAAGATAGTACACAGTTGTCTGCTGTTTGTTCTGCATGTATCTCCCTCCCTCTTTTTAATTACCCAAATTAATTTAGTTTATTTTTCTTTAACACACACAGATTCTTTGCCTTTGTTTCTTTTAACTTTTTGCTTTACAAGCAATAGAATGTGAATTCAACCACCACACAGGGAAATAAAGAGCTCTGATGTTCCTGAAAGGGCTACTTGCACTTTGAATCCAGTCAGGTAAGAGAAGTAAAGTGATTTGTTTGCTTGATGCCTCTAGCAAGGGAACAAGAGGCAAGGGAACAAGAAGCAAGGGAGATGACTAAAGTCTTGGCTCCTTACTTCCCTTAATTTCTGGCCAGAGGAGTAGAATATTAAATAGGGAAAAACAGAGGAAACATTATGGAGATGTGAAAAGACTATGAGCTAGTAGATGTCGCTGCAGCTCCAGAACAACAAAAAAACCCTGACAGCTGTTCCAGAACCAAATCTATTCCCATGCTTCTTGGGGGCAAAGAGTCTCCCATGCAACAAGGCGGAAGGTGAACTTTGAAGGCCTAAGTCTACACAAACTCTGCCCTCTTTGCTGTTTGTGTCATTGCACAGGGAAGATGCCGTCAGAGGAAAATTGTTAAGGCTAATGCATAGTCACACACTTACCACAGACTGTGCCCATTTTCCTTGCTTTACCCAATAGTATTACTTCTGTATGAGCATAGGCCAGGTTGTACCAGACCAACCCTACTGTTCACAGAACTTTGTTTGGCTCTCACCTGCTACAGGTGTTGTAGTATCAACCAAACCCAACATTAAAGGCTATACTGTTACCCACGCTGACACATGCAGGGTCACGGGGACTTTGCAGTCACATAAACATCATCTATTATACATCTGAAAAACTGACAAAGCCCAGTGTCAGAAGTCCCAGCAACATGTGAACCTGTGAAGTGGCAAACATGTCAGCTACATGACAGCTTCATGCCCAAGGCTATCTAGACTGGACGTAGCAGGAGGAAAAGACTGCAAGAAAGACCCTTGCAATGTCTGGGGAATTGACTAAATGGACCTAATAGGTCTTTTCCATTGCTGGTGTCAGTGGTCTACATTGTGCCCTTAGGCTGAGTCCTGAGTAAGGGGTGGCATGTAGTTATGCTTCCCTGGGAGCAGCCCAAGGAAGGAATTGTGATGGAGGAGTTATGATCCCTTCCTTGCTTCTCTTTAGCTATAGGGTGGGATGCAGTAAGGCATAGTCATCCGGAAGCAGAATATTTTGCTGCTCTGGACAGCTTTTCTCACTTCTCTACTCCTCCTTTCTTCCTACCACACCTTTTGAAAGGATATGATTACTCAATGATGTTCACACTCAACAATGGATCTTAATTTCATTCAGTTAAGCATCTTCTCTGCCTGAAGCCAGTAGGGTGCCAGCTGACATGTCCAGCATGTGAGGTTGTGTAGTGGAGTACAGTACCATTTTGCAGATGGGCAGCATCCTTGGGAGAAAGGGGAAAGTTCCCTTCTTATCACTGCACAGGAGACTGCAATGGACTTCTTTACCCAGTAGTAGTGCATATGAGTAGTGCATATGAGCTTCAAAGAAATTGCACCCTTGGTCTCAGGAAACGAACCCATCTGCTAACTCATGATCCCCATAGGTTCAGCAGTGGGTTAGAAAAGCCTCCTTTTATTGTGAAAGATGGCATTACAGTCTAACACTGTGTTTGTGTGCAAATTCTTCCATTCTCCCCCACAACCAGTCACAGCTTTCCAGAGGTAAAAGGCTATTTCAAGTGGCACTGCTGAATTCAGCCTGTATGAGCAGTGAGGAACCAACAGTCCATAGAGACACATCTCTTTGCTGGTAAAACATCAATTGCAGAGGGTCAGTGATTTTAGGAGCTGGAGGAAATAAGCAATAACACTACTGAATCACAGTTTATTGCCTCTTTATATACGTCACCATGTATCATTCTTTGAGACAAAAGAGATTAAGAAAGTTGCTGTCTATTTATATTTCCTCATAGGAACTAAGTAACCTGACGACTTTGTGTAAATATATATATATGTACATAATAGGTGTGTGTTTTAGATTAAAAGTCATGCTACTGTCTGTGAGCAGAATATTTAAAGCAATTATCACCAAGTATCTTGCAAATATACAGAATTACCTGAGACACAAGAACAGCGTGTTGACATTCTTCAAGAAGACCGACTAAAAAGAATGAATCTAAACATTTATACAGAAAAAAAAAAAAAGGATGAGATATCATGTAAGTCAGTTCATTCTGATGGGGCTGGTGGACTTGGGAAAGGACATCAGGTGTTATTTCTTCGTACTTTGATTTCCCTTCACTGTTGATTCTTTCCCTCCCCTGCCTTTAATGTCAGAGGATGTCTAAAAGCCCGAGGTAGTGAACAAGTTGTTCAGTGAGCACAAAGCATTTTAAAATCAAACACTCCCTCCTTTCAATGCCAGTAATAATCAGTAGTTTTACAAACAGAAAAATTTATATTATTTATTTATATTTATTATTATTTATAATAAGCACTAGCTGCTTACTGGAAAATCACCCAATAGGCAAAATTCTGAATGTGTTTTCACACGGTGCTCTGAAAATAAGTGTTCTTATTCCAACTGATTAAAATTTGTAGTATGTTAAACAAAACTCTTTTTGCTTTTGGAACTGGCAAAGGCTGTGCTACAGCTGACTTTAGTACATAGCTGCAGAAGGGACACAAGATCATACTGATGTTGATACATAATATTTGGCTATTATTGCAGAAAAAGATGAAAACTTACTCTTGCATTGTGGAAAATTTCTCACCCTGAATTTAACCCTGACAATGTAAGTCAGAGTCACTACAATTATGTGTTTAATCTTGCTCTCATATACAGGGTTTATCCTTTTTATCCCCATACAGGATGAAGTATAATAAACAATTATTTTCCTTTCTGCCATGCATAGATTTTTGTTACTGTACTAATCTTTTATTTTTTCTCTCCTTTTTTCTCACTATGTGAAACATTTTAAATGAACTCAGAATTCAACTATTTACATTCGATCTATTGTTCAATTTATATGCATAAAATCATAAAGGTGGAATGAGAGAAACTGAATAAAAGAAGAGTGGAAGTATATAATAAATCTTGACAAATCAGAGCTCATTAGAACACAGTCAAAATAAAATGTTATTCTAAGGCAGCTTTTTACATTCTATGTATCTGCCATTGGATTCATGGGAAGGAGGATTCACATTGCTTCTACTGAACTGCCTAAATGTGGCACTTGAATTAAGTCAGCCATTATCAGTTTCCTTCACGTTATTGGAAGAAGGAAAGTATCCAAGATATTGGAAGATGTATAATGAAGATGTATAAAAATGAAAAAAAAAATAAATGTGTTTTTTCTTCATTTGTTTTTTGAAGTTAATTTATAATACATGAAGTTATAATATATTTGGAAGTTAATTTATAATAATTAAGATTTTATATAATAAGATGTTATATTGGAAAACATTAAATTTTATCAACTGTGGTTTTGCTCAAAATGGTCCCTTCTTCTTGTAATTTGAACACTAATCTCAAAAATCAATTATTCATGAAGTTTTATTTATGAGTAGACCTGGGTGATGAATGTTTTTCTTCTTCAGAAACTGTCTTCCCTTAA
The DNA here is from genome assembly GCA_013396635.1 of Penelope pileata. NCBI lineage: Eukaryota > Metazoa > Chordata > Aves > Galliformes > Cracidae > Penelope > Penelope pileata. The sequence continues at coordinate 353,161 of WBMW01005927.1, forward strand.
AAATGAAACTTTCATTGAAAGATTGGCAATGTTAAATACATTTTCTGTAATCCAGTAAAATCTTTTCACAGTCTTAAACATTTTTTGTCACGGACTGTGTTTACACTAAACTATGCTACTGGCAGTAGGTTTTTTACAAGTTGTGATTATTTTTAAATGATGTGACACAAGAAATATGGTAGAAATTTTTGGCAAAAGCAGAACATGAGTCTTTATACTCTTTAAAAACAATACAAAATCTTGACATTTCTAGAATAGTATATGAAGTAAATTCACGAATTTCTAATGTGTGACTCTTCAGACGGATTATTTCCTTTCCATATAAAATTAATTCTTTTTTTTCTCCTAGCAGAGCACATCAAATTCCAGTTAGCACCAGGAGAACTCAAAGACAGAGGTCATTTTATCCCATGTTGTATATCTACAAGCTGATGTGTACAGGTCCTCTATACACCCTCCATAGACAGTGAAGAGAGACAAACATTTCCAGAGACTTTTACCTCACTACCTGTGAGATGTGAGTTAATTCATCTCACTGTTTTACAATGGGAATCACTAATTTCCTGAGATGTACATTTGGTGTACACATAACTGACGGATGCCCATCTTAGAGTTTAATCTAACTTTTAGCTTTAGATGGCTTAACAGAAGGGAAATGGATACCACTTCAAAGAATTACATTGCTAGCGAGCATAAACTAAGCATCAACTGCAGCACTCAGGTTGTCCACCACACACCAGAAAAACTGAGCCCTGTTGAACTTTGATCTAGTCCAAGAGGCAAGAGGAACGAACACCAGAAAAACACTACAAGTCTAATTGAAAGACCCATGTGATACCCAGATATTTTTTTATCTTTTTTTTTTTTTAACATTATTAGAATCATAGAATCTTTAAGGTTGGAAAAGACCTCCAAGATCGTCTAGTCCAATCATCCACCTACAACCTATATTGCCCACTAAATCATGTCCCTCAGTGTCACATCTCCATGTTTCTTGAACACCTCCAGGGACAACGACTTCACCACCTCCCTGGGAAGCCCATTCCAATGCATTACCACTTCAGAGAAGTTTTTCCTAATATTCAGCCTGAACCTCCCCTGATGCAACTTGATGCCATTTGCCCTTGTCCTGTCGTCAGCTACCCGGGAAAAGAGGCTGACCCCCACCACACTACAACCTCTTTTCAGGGGTTGTAGAAAGCAATAAGGTCTCCTTTGAGTCTCCTCTTCTCCAGACCAAACAGTCCCAGTTCCCACAGCCACTCATAAGACTTGTGCTCTTGTTTCCTTTCCATAGCCAGAAACTCAACAGAATTATGTCTGATCATAATGTGGCCTAGCTGGGATTTGTAACATAATATTAGTGGGCTTGATCAGCCTGGTTTGACCTGCAGCTATTTCCAGCCTACTGTAGGTTCTTGAATCCCTTCATTTCGATCTAGTGTAAGCAGTCAAAAGTACAGAAAAATTTAAGACAATCAAAACAGCGGATTTTGGACAAAATCAAACACAGATAAAAAATTAACCCCTCAAGCATCCCAAACTGAGATGAATACAGAATATAAGAAGAACATTCAGTGGGCTTTTTTAATGATACGTTTCATTTTGGAAAAACAAACAGATGTTTCAGTATTTCAAAAACAAAAACATGTCCTCAAAGAAATATTTCATTGAAAACATTTTATTTTCCTATGAAAATACAGAAAACTAAGATGAGAAAAAAATCAACTACTCAAAATAGACCTGGGTTAAATCATCACTTTAAATCCAAGAGAAAATTTCTTTTTCACTTCAGCACAGCCTAACACTTTTCCTCAGGCTTGTTTTTTCAGAAGCAAACTGAAAAACATTCCTTTATCCAAACCTTGTTGCTACCAGAAAGATTGAGTTATGGCCAAAGAAGCATCAAAAGGAACTGTTTTCAATGCTGAGCATTGGAGCTGGAGCTTGGCAGAGATGACAGACAACTCTTGCTGTTCTAATCAGGAATAAATGTGCCCCAACCGTGTGCCAAGAATACACAACTAGCTGAATACTCCATTATTTTTATTTACTTATTTTTCAGATAGTTCAGGTATCTCTAACTATACTTAAAAATGAGGAGGAAAAAGACATCAAATTGTTTGTATTGCCACTAGCTAGAAAATGATGGATTCCCACAGCATGGCTGGAGGGGTTTTTATGGGATACGCTTTTATTTTTTTAATCTTTCTTTCCTTCATTAATATTTGAGTCTAAACTTAGGGAAGTGAAAATGAATACATAACAAACAACAACCTAAGTTACTCTTTTCAGGTCTTGTTTGAAATTCACAGCACTGGTAGCTGGCAAAAACATTGAATTGTTCTGTGGGACATGTTTTTGCTGCATCTTACCAATAACTTTGCAGCATTTTTCAGTCCAATGCTGGACTGCCTCATCTACTAGTTACTATAAATTGGCACAGTTTCATACTGTTAATATAGAACTGCCAAGTTATGCAAAGGGATAACCTGGATCACTGTTCAGTAATTTATTTTGCAGAACATTATAACTTCATAGTGTTTCTCTCCTGGAGAAAAAAATAAATCTCATTGTTGATATATGATAAAATTAGCTTTTCTTGCTTTGTGCCTGAATCATAGGCAGTTTACCACAAAATTATTCTACCAGCTTGGTGTAAACTCGCATCAGGGGGAAAAAAAAAGGCAAAAACTTTGTATATAATTTGAAAAAACACACAAACTCTTGAACAGTGCAATGCTTAATTAAACAGTTCCAGACAGAAGTGGCAAGAGCCTGAATTTGGCATGGACCAAAAGAAAAGATATTTTGATTTGATTAAGTAATGAATTTTTTAGGAGAAAAAAAAATGTATCCTTCTAACCAGTTATCTTGATAAGTTCTTGTAAATAAAATAATATTAAATAATATTAAAAAAATTCTTGTAACATAAGCATAATTTGATCTCGGAGGAAGGTCAGCTAACTTCCCCTAGTGCCAGTACTGGGGCCAGTCTTTAATATCTTTGTTGATTATCTGGATGAGAAGATTGGGCTCAACCTCAGTAAGTTTGTAGAGGGAAATGGTTTAGTGGGCCCAGTGGTGATGGGTTCACTACTGGGCTTGATGGTCTTAGAGGTCTTTTCCAATCTTAATGATTCTGTGAATAGCACCACAGTTCTCCAGGATTTTACTCAGTGTTCTTCTGGTGTATTCTAACCAACTCATCTTCTCATTGATTAGTGTTTTGTTTTTATAATAGACCACAGGGCTGCTCCATGGGCACAGTGCTGCTTTAAGACTGATAAAAAGAAGCATACTCTGCAAATCAATTTATTTGTACATGTACATATTCCTAGCTTTTGACTTGAATTAATGATTTGAGCCAAGGTAACCAATATCTAAATTATTATCATTAATTTATATTCTGATATTTTCCTTAAAGACTCCACTCCTGAAATAAAGTAATTGCCTAAGAGTCTCAGTTTCCTTCAAACAAAGAAATCAAAGTCTTCTTTCCTCCAGAAAGAACAAAAATATTAGAAGATATTATTTTAAAAGTAACCTATCTTTAAAACTTTAAATGTGGTAGAGATTGATTCAATTAGTTAGTGATTTACACATGAAAAAAAATGAGAAGCTAAAAAATTAAAGAAACTTACAGTGCTTTTGCATACAATTAAGGAGCTGTGAGCCTCTATTTCAGCTTGTTGAGCAGGTAGCAAAATGAGGAGGATGCAACCAGTGGGAATTTTTTCACAAATAATTACAGGAAAGCAACGCAGGTTTACAATCAGACCGTCTCTGTTTGTTTTAAAGTTGATAAACTTAGTCAAATCAAAAACCAGTTTTCATTCTGACACTAAAAGCATTTGCAGTGGGGACAAGTTAAAGATCGGCTTCACCCTTTCAGCCCACAGCCGTCTCAACTGTTCAAGAAAACACTGCACCTTTGACTATTAATACTGATGTAATTTTTAAAATTTAATTTAATTTTTAATTTTTTTTTCACAATCACCTTATTTAAAACTGGATGGAATGCTTCGGAACAAACTTTTATACATTATTTTAGAAGTATCTATGGTGAGTTAAGGTGGGAGCTTTTTATCTTTGTAAAAAAAAAAATAAAAACCTTTTAAGAGGTAAAATCCTTTCCCTTCATAGAAGAAATATCTGTACAATAAGAAATGTTACAAAACTGTGCATAAAGCCACCATGCTTTCCATGCAACATATTACCAACGATTTTTAAAGAGTGAGTCAGGATCTAAAAGCCATGAATGTCTTCAGCAGATTTTCTGACTTCACTGGATTTTGCAGTGTCTTTAAACCATCGAAGACAAACCAAGGGAACAGAGAGAGGCAAAGAGGCTGTTAGCATCCTCTACTCAATCTAGCTGAAAGGGGCAGAGAGAAAGATTTTTTATGAAGTTCAGGACTTCTGGTTTTGAAAGCAGATGCCATCTGAAAAGGAGAGGCTTTTTGTGCCAACAACGTTCTAGGATTCCATTTGTATTCCAGGTATTAGGAAAGAAAACTGCAGTCCAAAACCAAGATACAAACCCTGTTATAGGGTTGTTTTTCTGTCTTAGCGTATTCGTCACAGTTTTCTCCATTGTCTCCAACTGCTCTTCCTGCTATGACATATGAAGAGAAAAAGACTTGGAACAGCACAGATCCATGGAGATCAGGCAGAGTAAGATGTTAAAGCAGAGATGAGGGTAATTTCTCCTCTACCCTGAGGTTTCAGGGTCCCATGGGAATTATTTGTGTTATCTTTTCTCTTTTTTATATGATACCACTTGGAGAATTGATATGGCAGCCTGATGAAAGCTGTTATTATTACACCATTGATACCCAGATCTGTATCATCATCTCTCGTAATGGAAATTCTTTGCTGAGCAATGATACCATCTGTAGAGAGCAACAATCTGAGATTTGATTCATGACAGGCAACTGAAAATAGAGAAAAAACCTATTGGCTGACTGTGTTGTTGTACCACACCAGAAACTTTCTGGAAGATGAGATCATTTGAACAATCTTCCCAATTTCCAGGCTTAGAATGAGGTAGTAGTAATACCGTGACAATAGGAAGTCTAAAGCTTGCTCTATAAAATTATTGCTTATCTTGAACATCATTGAACATTGAAGTCACAGAGGAGGGAAACAAATGAGGAAACAGTCCACATGAAACAACTGCCTCCAAATTGAGGAGAAATTCAGGAATGAAGCTCTGATTCTTGTGTGGTTCAGTAAATCTCTACGGAATCTAACAGGAAAAAAGTGATCTGCGGTGCTTAAGTAGTGACTTGTACCATGACTTGTAGGTAATACAAGGCAGAACCCTTTTCTCACTTTTCATCTAGACTTTAGGAGATGGATCTAAGTCACACAAGAAATCTGAGGTAAGGCAAAGTCTTCAACGTACTACGTTTTGAATCTAATTAGTGATAATTCTGTTTCCTGTCCCAGAAAAGAAAGAAAGAAAGAAAGCTAAGTGTTAGAACATAGTAACAATGCATTTCAAGGAGATTTACCTTTTTATAACTTCCATTAGTTCTTTTTCAACAAGTATAGAAATTGCATTCTCTGAGATTCAGTAAAACAGAAAAAATGGTCTGCAGTGCAAAAGTTGCTCATGATTCAGCACTGCAACAAGCACAGATTTATGGGACTGAAAAATAATGGCTGGTTTGAACATACAGATAGCAATTACTACCCCACTGCATCACAATTGCCTTTAAATTAAAGCCAATGGGGCAGATGAAGCAGAAGGGATGACTGACATCCCACATTCCACATTGCTTTCCCATCTTCACCCCCCAGAGCCCCCTGCAGCCCTGGCCACTGATGCCAGCCATGACCATTCACTGGCACCAGGTCCAAATCTGAACCGAAATAACATTATTTTTTGTTTACAAATGACAAAACTACTTTTTTAATTGTTTCTCAAGAATCTGTCTGCCTTCTCAAATCTTATGGTAGCTTGTTTGTATAGTATGAATATAGGACGTATATATGAATAATTAGGTGAGTATTTCTGAGATTTTCATTTCTTTCTCTTTTTTCTCCTCTTTCACCCCCATGTTGCTCCCTGGAGCAGCTCCAATAAAATTAATGACATATCAGCCTTTCAGAGTGTGTCTGGCACACATTGACTTTGTAAGAAGCAAGCCAGAAAAGTGGGTATGCCATGGGACACAGTGAGGATGTGTGAGAAAAGAAGAGCGAGCTGTCAAAAACTGAGCACAGGACTCACAGGACAAGATACGTGTCGTTAGGACTTTGTGGTGTGTGAGAGGACTGAAACCACAGATACCCTCATGGTTACGAACAGCGATGCTTTTCTCCCAAAACGTGCTCTGCTTTGTTCTGCCTGGCTACCCAACAGCTGGCTGAGCTATCTTAAAACTTGGGAGCTTTGCAATTTCTCCCTGCTCCTTTTCTCCTTCCCCTAGTCCCACTCTTCCCGCTCCTGCTTTCTTTATCTCTCTACTCTGAAAACGTTAACAATGATAACTAAAGTTTTTAATTTTTTCTAGACCTGAATAACCTCTTGTGTGCAGGATATTTTCTGCTTTAGGGCACAATCTGTTGCAGCACAGTTATAACTGTTGCTAAGGCACCTATTGTCATTATATATGCCTCAGCAACAAGGCATTCTGTGGTGTTTCTCATCTGTAAACCTGGTGATTTATTGATAATGCTAATCTTGTTTGAAAGTTATAGAGCCTGTAAGACAATTGTTTTTAAAGGGAGAGATTCCTGCTCCTCAACTTTTTATTGTCTGCATGTCAGAATAATCAAGTTTTTCAGCCTCAGTTAGAGTTCAAGGTGTTTCACAAGAATGAATGACGCCTCATAATGGCACTAAAAGGAGGTTTTTTTGTTTCTTTTTTTTTTTTAAACGTACTTATTAAATGCAACAGGGAAATGGAGTAGCAGAAATGACAATACATAACCTACCTCACATCAAGTAAGCATAGAACTGAGCCTCAAGGGGATGCTGGCAAGTTTTACATTATCTTTTCTATAATATATAATAATTGATTTGTATGCCTATATCCTCTGTTGAAAACAATTTTCTATTAAAAACAATTTGGATGGGTACTTTCTTATTACCTTTCCTATGTGATACTCTTTTATACTAAACGATGGTTCTTGCCCTGAAGTGCTCTTATGTCCTGATCAGCTCAGCCAGACAAAATAAGTTTTACAATCTCTAATCTACAAGTGAAGAAATGAGATACAGAAGCATTAAGGAGGCAGTTTTTTCAAGATCCCAGCAGACAGGGGATTCTCAAATATCATAATCGAAAGTGCAAATCCTGACCACTTATAGAAATACAGCTATTAGATAAATAATTATAAAAGCTTTCCAGCCCTTCCTCTCCCATCCTTTATTACTGAAGGATCTGTGTTTCATTGTTGTTGTGGTATTCTGTTAAGCGTGGTGCAGAGCACAATCACCTCTTCCAGCCGCTCTGGCCCAGCACCCCTCCTGCATGGCTGCTGAGGCCCAGCCTGGTGCCTGTGACTCAAGGCCTCTGATGCGGTAGTCACTTTCTCCCTGTGGCTGGCACTCCAGGCTCAAAGTCTGTAGGAACCTTTCAGATCCAGTGAGCTATGGACAACACCACTGGCCTATCTCCAGTAGTTGGCACCACAGGCTGCAGGCCTGCACCCCTAGCCTGACCCCATTACCTGGCACTGCATTCACTCAACACACACACAGAAGTCTCACCAGTAGCTGGCACACACTCCTTCAGCACACACACACACAAGAGAAAGTGCAAATATGCAGAGAGAGTTAAGAATCACAGAATCATAGAATCATTAAGGTTGCAAAAGACCTCTAAGATCATCTAGTCCAACCATCCACCTACCACCAATATGGTCCACTAAACCACTGTACCATGTCCTTTAGTACCACATCTAGACATTTCTTGAACACCTCCAGGAATAGTGGCTCAACCATCATTGAGAGCTTTAAAGTTAAGCTGAATACTGAACATCCAAATGCCTCTGTAATCTCTTGAATTCAGTATTCTTATGCTATTGGGATTTACATGAACATTGTTGAATTGAGTTCTTGCTCTATAGATGCCCAAGGTCCCTTAAATCCCTGGCACAATATTCCCTGAGGTCTGATGTCACCAAGCTATTAGAAACCCTAATTATATCTAAACCCAGTGCGTTCTTGTGTTTCCTTGCCTAGCTTACCTGAAAGGCTTCTTAGAGGCAATTAAGCTTTTAATTTTTTGTTTTGTTTTGTTTTCTCTCTTCAGAAATATGAGATGGAAATTTCTTTTTATCAGCATTATGATCACTTAGGATACAGATATAAATCTTATTCCAAAAATTGGCTTTCCTATCTACCCAAAATGAAATGGCTTTCACAGAAGATCCTGAGTGCAGACAATAATGACTTTTTCCCAGTGGTTTCCCCTCACTTTGTGACTTCCAATTGGCTACAAGGGCCCAAATCTCAGCTAACTACAGCATTTCAGCTGAAGTGCCTATTAAAGTGTTCAGTTGGTTCTCTTGAGTTTGTAAGGAAAAAGATTTTGCCCATTTGAGACTCAAATCACACCTTCATGCTCTTGTCATGAAAAGAAAGGGAATTTTGCTAAATCAGGTAATTCTGAGATTTCTTGTTATAGGTAAGACAGTTATATCGATAGCTGTCACCAAAAGTGCCAATCACATACTCTACTTTCTTTATCTCTTGCCTCTGGCTAAATGCTTCCTTTACATTCTGTGTGCTACTCTTCTGACCTCCTATCCTCCCCACCGTGAATCACCTTTGGAAGTTATAGCTTAGAACATTAACCCTGCCAAAAAAAAAAAAAAAAAA
>WBMW01005927.1:362100-441641 GCA_013396635.1 Penelope pileata
AAAAAAAAAAAAAAAAAAAACCAATAAGCATTGTTTCACACTGAATGTAAGATCAGATAAATGCCAGCAACAGCTAAAAGGAAGCAGCAAAACCATGTGACTGATGATGACATGAAGGCTGAGGGCAGGTCTTCACCTTTAGCATGGTTAGTCATTGGATGGGTTCAGCAATAACATGAAGTCCTTTTGTTAGCCAAGTGAATATGGACAGCAAGGATGTATCTGAGACAAAACCACAAAAATGTAGATCAGAGCATTTCTAGTCCTAAGTGAGTTGACCACTGTCAGAAATTCTTCACCAGAGAAGGACTAAAACCCAGATCCAAGCATAATGTTCTTACACAAAATAAAATAAAATACCACTTTTACAACAGTACATGTACTTTCATGCAGTCTTATCCATGGACCGTGTGCTTGGCATTTCTATACCATTAAGATGAGAGATGCTTCCAATGATACTGGAAGTCACAGGCAAATCTAGGAACCATTTCCAATCTCACATGTTTATCACCAAGCACATTATTCCAACTAATTTCATTTACCATAGCTCTGTGTAGACCTGAGGTACACTGTGCAGCTTCACTAATGCTGCCTCATATAAATAAGAAAAGCAAACAAGGCACTGAATTAAATAATTACTTTAATGCTTTACAACTATATATCTGTCAAACCAACTCCAAGAATAAAAATGCTGAAGCTCCCCTCCAGCCTTCTGGCTTTTGTCTTCATCAGGTGATGAGAAGCAGCCAGCCAGCATGAATCAAACTTTCACAACTGCAAAATTCTCTCCCATCTGTTCTAAAACCAGTGCAAGCATGAACAAGTGAGAGGTGAAACAATTTTTCAACCTCTTCAGCAATCTCATAAATTATCTGCAGCTAAATTACCTAGAAAGCAGAGCAGAATCTCCCAGCCTTAGGTAACAATTACACTATGTGAACTTTGAGAAACCTCTTGCTAGCACTCAAAATTAGGAGCTTAATACGCAAATGAATATTGAAGGCATGGTGACAGCAGTGTTTAGAAAATGCTTTTGCAACCCACCCAGGTGTTGTGCTGATTTGCTTCTGAATGAGAAAATGTCATAATTGGTTTCACTGGAGGAAAAAAAAAAAAAAAACATGTATGTAGACTAGTGTTGCCTGTCTCTGAAATACTGAACAGCATGCATCAGTTTGCTTGCCGATAAAAGACAAGGGGATGCTCAGGTCATCTGCTTGGTGTCAGGTGCTTTGTTCAAACACCGAAAAATAGAGCTCTCTCACTTCTGAGCTCTTCTGGAAGTCAGAGTGAGACTTTTGTCCCTAATGCCACTGGAAATGCAAGGAATTACAGGTGGTGTATTTTCAAAAGTTTTCTCTCTTAATTTAAAATACATCGATTTTTTGTTAGGTCAAGCATTTCATGTCAAATGATTCTGCCATATTGCTTAAGTTTGCTTTACTTTCCTAATCTTCAATTTTTTCTCTCCTCCTAAATATTGTGTTCTGATTGCTTTCACACATAGCTTTTCTATTTCACAGAATCACAGAATTGTAAGGGTTGGAAGGGACCTTGAGAGATCATCAAGTCCAACCCCCTTGCCAAAGCAGGTTCCCTAGTGCAGGTCACACAGGTAGGCATCCAGATGGATCTTGAATATCTTCAGGGAAGGAGACTCCACATATTTCTTAATGTTTCCACCTAACTCAGCCCTTCATCACCATTCTGCACATATGGAGACTTTCATCAACAATTTCACACTGCTCAGGACCAGAAGATCTCAAGAAGGTGGGAAGAGAAATAGCTCACAAGAAGATGATGATGATTGATGATAATTTTCTGATGATAATGCTGAGCTTTCAATAGTCCTTCTTACATCAGTTTCTTCTGTGGGGAAGAAAATGTGATTTGGCAGCCTTTGGGCCAGTGAGGGTCCAGAAATGACCAGCTGCCACAGATGTAGTCAAACGGGTTGGCCTCCACTGTTGCTGTTTACAGATCTAGATGTTGTGTTCGGTTCACAGCTCTCAGGTTTCTATAGAAAGACAGCTATTCTTATGCTGATTCTACACAGAGGTTATATACACCAGAGATAAACTCAGAAACTTATCAGTGAGATTTTGGAAGAGAACCACAATCTCTTTGTGCAAACATGAAACCATGTTGCTATTTCTTTTCCTTTTTTCTAAGGGTTTATTTTTCTGTAGAGGCAGTTGAAGCGATGTGCAGCCCATAAACACTTGAAAACAGTTTTGATGAACTCTGGAAGTTTTGACTCTCCATAAACACAGTCCTTCAAGAAATAATTTTGTTTTAGAAAATCTCATCTTTCTCTTTAAAGATGTCTCTGTCCTCTGATTTTTGCTGCGTTTACGTGATCTCCAAATAACTGCTTTTCCTCCAGTATCTAATATTACCTTCTTAGATTAACTTTTTTTCACTTTTTTTTCTTTTACCAATGAGTTCAGGCCTCAAACCGGTATCTCAGATATGTTCTTATGAGTACTTAATATTAGCATACTGATCTTCTCAGGCTCTTTGATTTAATGCCTCCCAAAATCACATTGGTCTGTTATTTATTTATTGCCTTCTGTAATACACCACAAGCATGTAACAACTTTGCTCTTTGCTCTCATTCCAAGTTTCTTTCAGCATTCTTATATTCCTAAGCCTCTACCTGCCAGCAAACATGTCTGCTCCTCATTACTACACTCAGGTGAATCAAATGGTAACTTGACCCTTGCTTCTTAAAAATACATCTCTTCTGGTAACCATAGCAAATGGCTTGAGATTTTTCTCAATGAATTATTCAGGAGAATCAATTTAGCATGATTATTAATTCTAACCTCTGCAGTGTATGAATAAGGAATCTCATTGCTTAATATTAATGCCTGACCATTCTACTCTACAACTAATGACCTGTCATAGATATCTGGGTCTAACAGTCATCAGGAAGCCGAAAAGTATTTAATTACTATTAATTTCATAAAACAATGACTGAACTAACAGTGAAAACCTGTCAGTGCTTTTCCCCTAATTAATAGGAAAATAAATTAGTAATACATTTGGAGTGACACATCAGCAATCAAAATAGTTTTCAATACAGGGGCAATTGTGCTTCTACATTTCCCCGTGCCTAAATCTCACATTGTCACATGCCATCTTGGGAAAACACACAGCTCTGCCATCCCCACTTTCACACAGTATGCTGTGAGAACAATTTCACTCATTTCTTATTACTTAACAATTCTGTGTGGAGCATCTGATTATTAGTAAAATTGATGTAGTAATAGTTGTATCTCTATAGCAACCTGAGAGCTGTGAACTAAATACAACAACCAGATCCATAAACAGAAACAGGGGAGGCCGGACAGTTTGTCTGATCACCCAAATCTCAGCCTGAATGACACATTTATTGAGAGACATTGGATTTTTGAATTCAAGAGTTTTCAAATCATGTCCAAAATCTAATTCCTCTTTAATTGCTTTGGAAAGTCTATTTTTATTGTCATAAATTCACTCATAAATGTTTACTGTATTTCACAATAGAGACAGAAAAGAAGAATCATTGATTATCCAAGGGAAATCTTTTGATATTGGTAATATTAGCATCAGATGAAACCACCACCAATGTCAGGCTAAATGGCTAAAGATAAATAAATATGTTGAAGTGATGCTCATGTCCTGAACAACTTACATTCTGAGGAAGTATATCCTCTTTGTCACAGACAGGGAAACTGACGAATCAATTCCTAAAGATCCCAGAACTCCTGAATTCCCAGACCAGCACCGTCTTGCTAATGTTTGAGTGAAAAGCATACTAAGAAATGACTCCTCACAATAAAAATGCAGAAGATAAGAACTGACAGAAGATGAATTTTCAATAACAGAAAAATATTTCAGACCTACAAATCTGCACATAAATATATGTATATATATTTGTATATATATACATGTTGCTTGTAAGATTGCAGTGGGTGTAGGCTAGTGTACACATCCTGACCTCTTTCACTAATTTTTAACCATGTACTCATAAATTGTACACTTTTGAGAATGATGTGAATATATATCTGTATATAGTATAAATTGCATAAATACAGATGAACTGCTGCAGTTGTCATATCACAGTCAGAGAGTTTAAGCTTTGAAGTCATTCTTTATTACTTGGTTTCTGTGATTTTATGACTTTGATTGCTATAATAACATCAAAACACAGTGCAGCTTTTAAATATATTCACTTCAGTCTTTGTTCTTAAAAGAGACTGGTTATTTATTTCTGTCTTCTGAAGAATCTCATATTCTAAGTAAGGAGTCGAGTGTCAAGAATGCTATGTAATGAGTAAGGATTCATGTCCATGCGGGTTTCTACACACTAAACACGCATGTGCAATTTGTTTTATATATATCCATTTCTATAACTGTTTGTGTCTGCATGAAAGAAAATCAAATGTATAGAAAGTGTATGATTCCATATATGCATGTAATAAGTATATGCAAAAAAAAGTGACTTCAGATTTTCAAATCTGAAATTCTTGCCAGCATTAAATAAATAAATAAACACACTAGCTATTGTATATATATTTTATAGTAAATCCAGAAAGTTTTACTCATGTAAATAGTTGCAATGGATGAAATTCACTCACTGAGTCATGAAAGCTCTACAAATGAATGAATTTATGATGTTAATTTTGATATGGATAGGTTCTATCAGGTTTAAGCATCCAAATACTTCCTTTGTATAATTACAAAAGAATTTTGTTAAACACTAGCCTAACTGGCCATTCTTTTGATAATATAATTCTTATAATACTGTGTTTAGCTCTTCTGTTTTATGAGTTTTATAGGATTACAATGTCCATCTGTCTGCCTGTTCAAAATTGTCCTCCACAGATACCTCTCTGTCTGCCTAACAGTTTGTAAATTCGTCAGGCAATTTAGATCAAAGTGGTAGAAACAAATGCTTCTCAAAGATCACTACAAGCAGAGAAAAGGAGAGGCACTCAATACCCCACTTACAGAGAGGGTTTTCAATGTGAGTTCAGCTGGCTACTCCAAAAATAATGCCTCCTATTTTATTATGTCGACCCACAAGTTCAGAGACAGATGTTGGTGGTATGGCTGCAAAGGGTTGAACCTTCCCACCAATATTCCATTGCATTTTATTGCCGTGCAACAGACAGCAGCAGAGAGGCAGTCTGATACAATGGCGTCTGACAGGGGAATGTATATGAAGCAAAGGTTTTGGAATTGAATTCCTCCATGTGGAAAAGATCACACCCATTAACATTCATTGACGCTTACTGAACATTTCTGGAAACAAAAGAGTGAATGTAAGCATAGTGAGGTGATAGGTGGTGCATTTCAGCAATGATGACAGCAACAGTGGTCACCTCCCCTTGGGCAGATTTTTACAAGCACGGCTTGCAGGTTCTTGTTCATTGTTCTATTAAAGAATGTTATTGTGTTCTTCATTGTAGCTTTCATGGAAATAAATAGGAGGCACTACTTTTAGAGCAACCTACGTACATAATCCATGCTACATAATCCATGCTGTTTTTTTTTATTTAAAGAAGGTAATACTACTTATTTATCCTAAAGAAACTTGCAAGGGAAAAAGAAAATATGCAGGAAGTCCTCATTTGATGTAGAGACTACAGTACACAAATGCAGAGAATGATTATTACTCTTCCAAGCAGCTTCATTTTTGTGTTCCAGAGGACTCAATGATTTTATCAGATAGTGTTTTCACCTCAGGCTCCCAAATTTGTAAGACAGATTTTAAATACGAGATCAGTTTAACAAATGTTATCATTATATATCTTAAATGGATGTAATTTACTATCATTTTAAAACACAGATTTTTTTTCCTAAATATGGAGATTTTTTCATTATTATGCAAACATTAGAAACAGTTTTACTAATTATTTGATTAAGCATCCCAAGAAAGTATAAGGATGGAAAACGTATTCCCAGTGATGATAATTCTGCTCATTTTGGAATCCAAGATGAATACTAATTTGACAACTTTTTCTAAATTCTATCCTTGTCTGTAATAAGCACCTTAGCTTAGGTCAGTGGTCTTGAAGCAACATGCAGAAATCCTAACTGATTTCAACATTTTATCTTCCCTGGAATTATGCATAAAATCTATATCTCTCCTGTGAGACTATCTCAAATAAATTGCATTAATTCTTATATTTGCTGAAACTGTCTTTCTCTTGCTAAGCCACGTGCATCCAATTATGTGGAATGGGAAATGCTTTAAAATATCACATTCTGGCATGAAATGTTTGAAAGTCTTTGGGGGATGTTAGTTTGTCTTTAATAACAAGTCCTGAATTATGCCTAGTGGGCCTATTCTCTGAAAACAAAGATTCCAAACTGCTATTTAAAAAAAAAAGAAAAAAAAGAAAAAGAAAAAATGGAATTATCTCATGGTGACTGTCAAGTGAAGAATAATCCTGTACCTAGGAAGAAAGGATGAAGGGTAAGGAAACAAATGAGTCCAAATAGAAAAGGTGTTTTTGTTTATTTCAAGAAAAACAAAAGGAAAAACTGTTTTGTTTCCAACCCCTCCTTTCTGCCCACTTACAGCTTAGTTTCTCAGTAATTGCATGGTTTTTTGTTTGTTTGTTTGTCTGTTTGTTTTGATTAGAGCTATGATAATTCCCTGGGGAAGAAAAAAAAGAAAAACAAATAAAGACTTTTAAGAATTTCTGCTAGGTATACAAAATGCCACTTTGTTCTTCAGTCTGCTGTATTTTGCCTTTTTCAGACATACCATGGAGACTGTCAGTGGGCATTGGTGAGTTGTTTGGTTGAGCACACTTTATTTTCAAAAATTGTTTTCTTCCTAAAGAACTAAACAACGCTTGAAAAAGCTTGTTTTATTTTGTGTCAGACAGGCATTTGCTTCTGGGTGCAAGAACAGTGCAAATTAGCAACCAAACATCAGAAGAGAGAATGTGAGAGCTCCCAATTGGATAGAGGTTTTTTCTTCTTCTTTTTTTTTTTTTCCTCTGAAAATATACCACATCCATGGGGGAATCAGAAGAAAAATTATCATTGCAAATAACGTTCATAAAATGGGGTCCAGATTAGTTCCAAAAGGAAGTTATACAGCCTCCCTTGGAAATCATGGATCTGTTACCTTTGTCTCAGAAGGCAGATAGGTATGAAACCTATGGATATCGGAGATATCCTGGATTTCCAAGTTTCTTCCCCAGTAATTGCAGAAACATATTACGATCCCTAAAAGAAATATACGAAGTTCCATATGAAAAATAATTAGGCTTTGGGGGTGTTTTTCTGCTCCCAGTAGTTGTACTGCAGGGCTGTTCCAAAACCTTCCTCCTCTGATGTTTTATTAGCCTACTTCAAATTTCCATGATGAATATACTCATGGGCATTTTACACCCAATTATTCTCGGACCAAGACTGCTCTCTGATGTGAATAGTCGTTCTCATTCTCTGTTGTGTATATACTTTTGTATTTATAGAGAAGGATGAAAAATATCCTACAAGTGACAAGTGGGAAAAGCACACAGCGTTGCTCATTTGGGACACATTGAGCCTCTAGCTGCCCTTCTCACTTTATGCGAACGTCTTTTCCAAATCCATGAGGGTTCTTGATTCCAGTGCAATTTCTTGAGTCCAAAAATCAGTGGAGCCCCTGGACTTTATACATAGCACCTCCAGACCAAAGTGAGGAGATAAATCCACCAAGCTCAGAGCGAATCTGATGGTGTAAACTGTACAATCTTTGACATTTTGCCTTTGTTTTCAGTATTTCTAAAGTTTAAGATAAATATTAAAAACCTTCTAGCTTTAGGCGAAAGCAACATGAATATCTTCCTTTTGGCTGAGTCAAAGCCACTTTATAGCCACACATATCAAAGAATATAATTCATTTGACCTGTATGCCATGAAATGAATCACATCCCAGAAAGTCATAGTGAAAATTTTTTTTTTTTGGTTCTTTTCCTTTAAAGGAATTCTATATTGGTGTCTCCAATGTAGTTGTAGTTGTCTATGCTACCTCTGACAATGCCTAGATGAAAGCTGTTCACTATCTCATATAAATATGTTCTTAATTCAGTTACCATCATTATCTGTTCATTCTGTTTTTCTCCATTCTTTCCCTTCAGTATCCAAATTCTATCCTCATGTCACCATTTTCTTTTCCTACTTGCTTTTTCTCTCTTCCTTTTTTTTCTTATCATTTTTGTTGTTGTTGCTATGTCATTCTCTTCTCCACCCTCATTGTCTGTTCATTTCTTTTCATCCATCAAGTCAACTTATTTCTACCTCCACAATACACAGAAAAACAAAGAGAATCCCTTTAATTAACCACATGAAGCCATTCTTTATTCCCAGATTTTTCACTTTCATTGTTACATGCTCACTTATATTTGTTTACTTTTGTTTTACAGATTTTGACCTGAAACTCACTATTACCTTTGGAATGTTGACTGCAGCTGGCTTCAGGTCAAGACCAACAGCAAGGCAAGATTAAAAAACCTCTTTGCAAAAGAAGCTCTTCATCTTCCTTATATGACTACTGTGTTCTGGGAACAACTGCAAAACAGATTAACAGTGAAAGCTACAGAAATACACTGAGAAGAGCTAAACAGAAAATATTTACAGAAGTAAATGGGAGAGCTTTGGCTGCTGCATGACCTGAAGTTCACTTAATCCAGCAAGTCTTTCTGTCATCTTTTTAACTTTTGGATGTGCCCCAGGTTTTGAAGCTGAAACTTGATCTGCAGAATCACTGGCTTTCTAACTGAATGGATTTACGACACTAACCTTGATGTCAACTTCTTCAAACAGCTCAAGTTCTGCCATACTGGCTTTTTCTAAAAACAGCTAACCTAAATCATTAAGCAACTAAGAGTCTAAATTCAAGTAATTATTTCCAATCTTCAGACTCATAGAATATTCAGATTACTAATAATTACTGGGACAAACAGCCTATGCTTTATTTTTTAAGAGGACATTACTCCTAGATGAAAGATATTTGACCTACCTATACTAGATCAAAGAAAATTTGACTTTCAAAGATAACGAACCATTAATACATATCTCCTTAAAACAATCCAAATTAATATTTAAAAGGTGAGTTCTGCAATTTAACACTCTCCTTAATAGTATCCTTATTCATCTTTGTGCTTCAGCACTGCAGATCTTTATGTCTGTCAGGAGATGAAAAAGCTAAGGAACCTGCGAAACTGATCAGCTCTTTTGAATCTGCTCTAACTAGGTGGAAAAGCTATTATAAGATCTCAGACATTAACCTTGGATTTGGGAAATGAGGCAGACCATCTCTGAGCTGTTAAAGGCTTGTGCGACACTGAAGAAACTACTTCAGTCCGGAATAGACTCCCTAACTATTCCAAAATACAAATTATATTAGTCTTTATGCTACTGGGCCTCAGAAAGTAATTCAGAGTATGTACGCTTGGGCTCTTCTCGGTATCAGGAATATTTAATCACCTACCACGTATATGCTGGGAGAAGGCATTCCCTTAGTACTTAAATATCAGAGAACAAGGGAGTTACTGCTTCTTTAAGGGAAGAGGAATCAGAAGCCAATGGTGACAGCAGGACTGGCAGAGACAGCATCCTCACCAGCAAAATTGACAGTTCCACAGCACTTGAGTAGAGTGGGCAGACTGGGTCTTTGAGGATAACGAGGTTCAGTCAAATCCCTATTACCATTTAAGTCCATGGTTACACAACAGGTCCAAGATCAAGTCATGGACAAGATGACAGGACCAAGATCAAGAGTACATTATACAGGAAAGCATCCAGGTGAGTTTTGAATATCTCCAGAGAAGGAAACTCCACAATCTCTCTGGGCAGCTTGTTCCAGTGCTCTGTCATCCTCAAAGTAAAGAAGTTCTTCATGTTTGTATGGAAACTCCTGTGTTCCAGTTTGTGCCTGCTGCCCTTTTTTCTGTCACTGGGCAACCCCTGAAAAGAGTGTGGTTCTATCCACTTCACTCCTGCCCTTCAGATGTTTATAAGCGTTGATAAGATCCCCTCTCAGTCTTCTCTTCTCCAGGCTGAACAGTCCCACGTCTCTCAGCCTTTCCTCATAACAGAGATACTTCAGGCCCACAATCATCCATGTGACCCTCTAGTGGACTCTCTCTAGAAGTTTTCTGTCCTTCTTGCATTGAAGAGCCCAGAACTGGACACGATACTCCAGATGTGGCCTCATCAGGACAGTGTAGAGCGGGAGGACAACCTCCCTTGACCTACTGGCCATGTTTTTTTTAATGCACCCAGGGATACAATTGACCTTCTTGGCCATGAGAGCTCATGGAATGCTATATTTGTCTCTGAATTTGGGACAAGAGAACATCTTATAAAATATTTTAAATAGATTGACCACTTATATAAATAAATATTCCATGTCATAAATAAATGTATTTATAATTATGACAGTAAAGATTTTAGCTAGAAATACAAGCCCGGGAAGGACATAAAGCAAAGGACATGCTACAGAGCATAATACCACCAGCATAAATGAGATTAGGAAACAGACTATTTGGGGAAAAATTATTCTGACCTTGCTTCTCACAGCAGGGACTTTGGCAGAACATGTGTCATACAGCTTCATTTGACTGCACTCACAGACAGGAAACAGCTTCTTGATTCGTTGTTGCACCATTAAGGAAAATCTTAATAGAAGAAACTACATATTTTATTGGTCAAAACTGAATTAGAAGATACACACTGCTGATACTGGAATCATTAGACAACTTCTCATAAATATCAGAGTTCAGAAAAAAAAAGGAGGGCATTTATATGGTGTCCAAATGTAATTCTTTTGGTGGTGGGGAAGTGGTAGTTGCTAGTCCTTCCTACCTCCTCACATTGTTCAGAGAAAAAGGGGAGACATAATTTGAAGGGAACAATTGTATTCTTTCCAACTGGCAAATAGACACTGACTACCAGGAGAAAGTAGAGCTTTGAGGCACTGCTCTTCCATAGAATGACAGAAATCCCTGACCTCGTTAAGCTCTGCCTTCATAAGCGAGAAATTTAGGAGAGGTTAAGGAGACAGAGCGATATGTGCAGGTCAGTATAAGAGGAGGAAAAAAAATAGCTGTATATTAGGCAATAACAACTTTTATAATGAGGGCATAGCTACAGCTCAACATCTGAAGGGAATATATCTCCATGGAGAACTCCTATTCTCTGCATTCCCTTTTTCATTATCATTTTATCCATTAGTGTAATTTCTCTGTTATAGAATATGAATGTCAGAAACCAGAAAGCTTTGCTTTATTTGTACCCAAACCAGTGCCAATCAATACCAGAAGTATTCCCACTGCCCTGTCAATGCACTTCAACCCTACCTTTTTGAGAGCCCTTCTTAATTGACTCCGGTGAAGCAAATCCAATTTCCACATTCTCAGTGCTTGTACACATATGCTAAGACAGCTAAATTTAAACTATTTCTGCTCAATTTTGTGGTGTCTTCTCTGACACAAATGACAGAATGAGATCACCTGAATTTGCTTTATATCTTATTTTTAAGACCATTTAATTGGAATGATTTTCTGCCATTGTTTCTGGGTTATATTAAAGTGATATCCTAGAGGAAAAAAAAACAAATACATTATTCTACCCCATCATCAAGTCTCTCTGAAACCACCTTCTTTACTTTTACTGCCGGGTCTGATTTATATCCAAGACATAAGTGTCAATAACTTGTTTTTGATGGGCGAAATACTGCCAGAAAAATGGATATAGTTGAACATTAGGCTATAAAGTGGGGTATGAAGTATAATTCAGATGGGTTTCATGACACTTGTCCCTCATATGACACGCATTCTTTTCATTTCCAATTTCATTGGAACAAGGAGAAAAAATTGTTTCCAATCTGTCCCACCTCATAAAAATAGACCTGTGTTTAATTCTTCAGGACCTAAAATTATCCTTTAGATATTGTCAACCAATCATCCAAGGAAAACGGTCATGGACAAAGTAATAGAGAAATCTTCTAGGTACAGAGATATCTAAAATATTGCAGCAGCTCCGGTTTTAATGACAGCACTCAAAGTATTAGGGGAAAGTTAAATGCAGTGATAATAGTGGGATTGTCAGGTGTATGCTTTTATTTTTTTAGTAAATGTTGTAGTTTAGTCTATGTATGGCTGCAATTTGTACATATAAATGATTTCAACAAAATATATAGCTAATGATAGTCCTTCTAGATATCCAGTGGAGGAACTGAACTTATAGAAAGAGAGCATCACAGTCCTGCCTGGCGATAAATGGTTATAAAATTGAAAGGAAAGATTCTTTCTTTTTTTTTCTTTTTTTTTTTTTTTTAAATGCATGGATACCTCAATTTGTGTTTGTCTGGTGAACAGCAATCTCAAAGCCTTGATGTATCCTAGCTTGGTTTTAACTGCTATTTCAGCACCAGGGACAAAAAAATAGAGCTGAAAAAACAGCAGCCCAAAGGCCAACTGTGGTTCAGATAATCTTCTAGGTGAGTTTTGGACATTTTCCTAGGCAGACTGCTAGTTATATCAAAGCAGAGATGTTAACTTGATGAGATAATGTATGTGGGGCTAAGACTGGCAATTTTCATCATGCTGCGGAGCACGCGAGCTGGAAGTTCCAGTACTTCTGCTAGATCTGCTTCCTGAATGAAAGTGATAGTGATCAAGCAGATATAGAAACCCTAGAAACAGATGAATTATCTCCTCCATAGTTTCTCACCTACTTGAAAAATTAGTTGCATTAGCTTCAAAGAAAATTGATTTGTAAGTAAGTAAGCATTCAAAATAGACATTCAATGTTTGAAAAAAAAATAAATTATTTTCTTCATGCAAGTAAAGTTGAGGAAAGGAATTGTTTGATGAGGCACAAGTCATTTAAACTCTTCTTGGGATTGACACTCATTAATGGTCCTTTAAGTTCTAAATTTTGAGCTGTTATCCTCTCTGATGTTGTAATTCTAGTCCCAATGCAACTAGTTACGGTGGCATTAACTTCATCAGAAGCTGAGCTAGATGGTGGTGGAGCATTTCTGAAAGTCTCACAAACTACCTTTAATCCAACACATAGTACAGTTACACTCAGTGGTGCTTGTTTTCAAGGCCTACAGCTGGTTCTAAAGCAGGACAATTGTTATTCACTTTGATAAGCCATGTCTTTTGCAAAATACCTTTCAAGAAACTAATTCATTATACGTTTGTAGACCACTTTGAATCAGATTATAAAAGAAGATGAAAGAATTGCAAGTGAAAGTATTTGGATTTTTTCTGCAACTTCTAGCAAAACGAATTTCTTCTCGTTCCTGTAATTTTTTTAGTTGCGTTGTCCAATTTTCTGCAGTAATAACATGGATTCTCTGTTGATTCTGATTTCTCAGTCTCTATATTTATAATAGACTGCATAATACCTTCCTTGTCTCTTCCGTTATCATGTTAAATTTGGCATTATTCCTTATTGTAACTGTAATGATTGAGATCTAGGAGCAGAAACCACTAATTGTGGAAGACTTTATTAGAGTCCTGTTACACACTTTAGCTACTTTGGAAATACTCAGCAGACCTGCAGTGGCTAAAAAATAGTTGTTTATATCTGCATAGATTCATATAAAATAATGAACTCATTCTGTAGTAGCTGAGAACAAAGTCTCTTGGGCTAACCATATGCCCAATATAGCTCCATAGAAATGAATACAGTCACACTAAAGATTAATTTAAACCCATTTCCAGAAGTAAAAGAAAAAAATCCATGTATTGCCTGCTACAACAGAGCTGAAAGGTACTAGTCTTTTGAGTACTGTATTACAGGGTAAAGAAAAGGCTCATGATTTGACCCTGAAGGATTTAGACTCAAGATTTTTTTTTCTGATTTGCAAACCCTGCAGCATCACAGATATAAATCACACACACACACACACACATGCACACAAAGATCTTTTATCTCTTCTATTTTCAGAATCAGATTAAAATTATAGGATAAAACATAAGCTTTCATCCTCATATACAAACCTGTCTGAATCCTAGCATCCAGAATACTAGATTTAATTATGAAAGATATCATGTGCAATAAGTGGAATTTGTCTTATGTATACTGATATCAGTTCAATTTATCTTCGCCACATTTTATTATATTAAAAGATTAAAATTGATTTATATGAAACATGATTGATCCAAAAAATACCTTGAGAAATCCTTAATCTCCACAATCAGTTGAAAAATCTAGGCATTTTGAAAGGTGATTAGGCAAGATTATTTGTCCTCTGAAGATGCATTTTTCTCCCCTTACTAACTATCAAGACAATTTAGACGCATGCCTCTGCATAATTTCAGTGAAATAAAACTTCATGTCTTTTAATATCAAGAGATGAGAAAGTCCCACTGCTCTTGGTCTCTCAAAGATAGAGATGTCATCTGCTGAATAATTTTAAAGTGTGGCTTTTCTCTGATGTTGGAAGCCCAGTATCTTAGCCATCAGCAATGGGAAAATAAGCCACGCATTGAAAATGTGTTTCTGCTATTAAGTTAACATATTTGCCTGTTGATTTAGAGAAACTTGCATGTTTATTTTGTTTTGTTTTGTTCTGTTTTTAATAACACACTCCTAACTTTGTCCCTTGTTTTATGTACTTGGCTTTCTATCTCAGGCCGAGATCACATCAGCTTCCTATTGTTCCCCAGCTGGAAAGATGAAATCCCTATTGATTGATCGATTGATTTGACATTTCTGTAGCAGAACTCTGTAGTAAAGCTCATCTTAATCCTCCTGCCTCCAGAGCAAAGAATCTTAAATACTTTTCCATTTCATTCCTTACTCTAGCTGAAATGTTACTTTCTTGGCAAAGATTAAGGCCAAAGAGGTCAACTGATTCCCCGTTCCAAAACCTGTACAGAATTTCACATAATTCCCAAACTATTGATGGCAACAAATTGTGTTTTACTGCTGTGTCTTTCTCAACAGATAGCCTTTGTTTAAAGATGTTTGGGGCTAGAAAACACAGAAATTCTTACAACAGTTTCTTGCTAAGTTTAAGCCTTATCACTAATTTGAAAGTTCTTGATTTCAAACTCCAGGCGTTTCTTCATGCTATACCTCATTTTATCAGAAAAAATAACCCTGTATCACCTGATATTTCCTCCTCTTGTGTTCATGCTGTTCTTTCTGATAAATGGTCTGAACAATAAACATCCTACAGTCTAAATAATTATTCCAAACTTGATAGAATTTTCAGTCTTTGACTGTGTCTTCTTCACCTTTTAACCTTTTTCCAAATATGAACATTAGAAATGGTAATAGTATTTCTCTTTGGATAAAAACAGAGGTGGTCGGGTAACAAATTACCTACCTTACTTCTGTTCCTCACTAGCCTGTTCATTCATCTAAAAGCCTTATTCATCTTTTTACAGCCAACAGTACAGCATGATTTTGTTTGTACTTTACGGAACTTTTCAGAAAATCTGATTTGCAGAACACATTCTGTTACTTTTAGGCATTGTCTATATATTCATCCCTAGATGTACAGCTCTTGTTGCGTGATAAGATTTATATTTAATCAATTATTTTTGCAAAAAAATTAGATTATTCTGTATGGTGTGTTCCCTGTGGATGACTTCTGTCTACAAATATGTGAGGGAGAAATAGCTACTTAGCTCATGGACAATGGTTATTATAATATGTATAAATTAAACACCGGCTGGGATATTAAAGAATCTGTCACACAGCAGTCAACAAGGGTAAACACCAGGTCCTGCACTTGAGTCATAACATGATTAAGTAATACAGGCTTAGAGTAGAGTGGTTGGAAAGTTGTCCATCAGAAAAGGACTTGGGGATGCTGGTCAGCAGCCATCTGAACATGAGCCAGCAGTGTGCCCAGGTGACCAGTGTGCCAAGAAGGCCAATGGTGTCCTGGATTGCGTCAGAGACAGTGTGACCAGCAGAACTAGGAAAGTGATTGTCTCTTCATATATGACACTGGTGAGACCACACCTCCAGTGCTGTGCTCTGTTTGGGGCCCCTCACTACAGAAGTAATACTGAATTGCTGGAATATGGTCAGAGAAGAATAATAAAACTGGTGAAGAGTAGAAAACAAGTTATGAGGAGTGACTGAGGGAATTGGGACCATTTATTCTGAAGAAGAGTAGGCTGAGGGGAGACCCCATTGCTCTCTATTGCTAGCTGAAAGGTGTCTGCAGTGATGGAAAGGATTGTCTTGCTCTTTTCTGCGTTAATGCAGCCTCATCTTGAACACTGTGTGCGGGTTTGGATGTCACAACATATGACATAAAACTATCACAGAGCATACAAAGTATGTCTATGAAGATGGAGAATAGTCTAGAGGGCAAGATGAGTGAGGAGTGGATGAGGTCCCTTGTTTTGTTCAGCCCAGAGCAGAGCAGACTGAGGGGAGGCCTCATGGCAGCCTACAGCTCCCTCACAGGGGAGCAGAGAGGCGGGCACTGATCTCTGTCTGGAACAGGATGTGAGGAAATGGCCTGGAGCTGCAGCAGGGGAGGGTCAGCTTGGGTGATAGGTAAAGGTTCTTTGACAGAAGGTGGTAGGCCATGGAACAAGCACCCCTGGGCAGTGGTCATGACCACACACTTCTGGAGTTCAATAAGTGTTTGGACAGTTCTCTCAGATGTAGGGTTTAGATTTTGGATGTTCCTATGTGGAGCCAGGAGTTGGACTCAATGATCCTATTGGAGGGGGTCCAGAGGAGGGCCACAAAGAAAATCAGAGGGCTGGAACATCTCTCTTATGAAAAAATCTGAGGCAGCTGGGCTTGTTCAGCCTGGAAAGGAGAACGGAAGATTTAGTTTGGATTTCAGGAAGAATTTCTTCATGACGAGTGGTGAAATATTGACCACAGGCTGCTCAGGGAAGTGGTGGAGTCCCTGTCCCTAGAAGTATGTAAGGGATGTGTACATGTGGCCATAAAGGACATGGTTTAGTGATGGGATTTGATAGGTCACATTGATATTTGAATTTAGTAATCTTGATGATCTTAAAGGTCTTTAGCATTTTCACATTTCAGATGATGTCTCATTCCTTTATTTAGAAATTTTATTTCATTTGGTGTTGATCCTGGAGATTGAGAAAATAACTCCATAATTTCTTTGTCATAGAAACACAAGGATGGAAAGGACCTACAAGATCATCTAGTCCAACAGTCCTCCTATCAATGTTACTACCCACTAAGCTACTAAATCACCTCATAGCACCTCATCTAGATGCTTCTTGAACAGCGCCAGGGACGATGACTCCACCACCTCCCTGAGCAGGCCATTCCAGTGCCTGACCACTCTTTGAGAGAAAAAGTTTTTCCTTATATCTAATCTAAATTTCCCCTGGTGCAACTTATAGCCATTCCCGCTTGTCCTGTCATTAGATATCTGGGAGAAGAGGCCGACGCCCTCCTCATCCCAACCTCCCTTCAGGAAGCTGTACAGTGTGATGTGCTCTCCCTTGAGCCTCCTCTTCTCCAGACTAAACAATCTAAGCTCCCTCAGCCACTCCTCATAACGCTTGTGCTCTTGTCCTGTCTTTGTAAATGTTACAAGGAAAAGGACGGCTGTTATGTGTGCTTTTAGCTTGATTGTATTGATTTTTTTTTTAACTTCATGTTCTGGTTTCAGCCAGCAGGNCTTCTGAAAACAAAACAACTTCATACCAGACACTGTGAGAGAAGTAACTTCTGTTAGAAACTAAGACACTTCATAATGAGGAATTATACATGAATGAATAATTATAGGAATTATAAACTTACATGTTAGTTGAGTGAGTACAGAGTAGCCTTGAAACTACAGGGCTCTTTCAATTTAGTTTGTGTAAATTTGTAAGATGAGATAAATGGTGCTGTAATCAAATGCACCACATGCATCATATATGTATGTATATACATATATGTATATATATTGTTTTTGTGCTTCAAAATCCACACGGCATCTTGCCTGAGATGAATGACTGAGCTGATAACATAAGACCATTGATCTTGCTGGTTTTAGTAAGCCAATAAAACCAGCAATCATTATTATGTAGATAACATTTTTCGTATTTATGCAAGTCTGATGTTATACTAAATGGCTCTAATCATGCAGATGTCAGGCTGAAAGTTTTAATTGAATTTTAAAGCAATTTTTTCACAGTGAGCTGGGAAAAGAATAATGATTAGTCATTACATTTTTTATTCCAGAAATTCCATCTCTCACCTTTTCTGTCATAGCCTCAAAAATACCAGTCTGACCTGCACACTATGAGTGACAGACAGAAAAATGATAATTATATACAGAACTCCAACAGTTCCATCAGAGGCATATGGCCCTGGTATTTCTTTCTGTTCGCTGAGAGCAGCAGAGCTTTATGGTTCAGTGATCTGCTGGATAATCACAAAATAAAATGAAAGATATCATTTGTTACAGAGAATAAGCCTCAATAATTCTGTTGAACTAGAAAATGATTCCTCTGTAATCACTGGTTGTAACAAGACGTGAATGATCCCCATGCCATACGCCAACTCTGACGTCATGCTGTCATTAACACTACTAAATGAATAAGCATTTGCTTTCATATGAAGACATATTACTTGTATCTCAGAAGCAACAAAGTTGTAAATTTCACTTATTACTTTATTCATATTTTTAATTTTCTCCATAAAAAAGAACTTATCTAGAAGACATTCTCACAGAAACACTATTTTTCCTGTCAAAAAATAGTATTGTCAATGGCTACCTGTGGTCTTCATAGGTGTTGCAGTGCAAATAAAATCACCAATGGTTTGAGTTTGGCCCGTATAGGAACATAAAGCAGGATATTTAAGTGGCATCACTAGCTGAGAATGGGAATGTTCCTAAAAATCTCCTTAAATATGCTGAAATGCCTTTTCCGTCACTAAAATCAGATATTTCTTTGAATGCAATCAGTGATCATTATTGTTGATCTCAGAAGTCTACTCTGGTCTGCTTTTTCTTGGCTGAATTTGACTATGCAAAAAATATGCCCAAAAATATATCTCGAAAATATGAAAAACAACTTTTCCCTTCACCTTTGAGGCAGCAGCTGTATGAGTTATTGCAGATGTAAACTTGACAGATAGATTGTCAAACAAATGCCTGTCACTAATTCATAGCATTGGGAAAGTAATTCCAAAACTTTCATATTCATTTAGGATGTGAATTCATATTCGTTCCAAATGTGACAGTGGAATGTTCTGGTTGAACAGTGCAAGTCTTTTCTCTGGCCCTGAGATGAGCAGGGATCATACCCACACTCATCCTCTTAATGAATTTTACATCCTAGAGGTCTCAATATCCGAGATATTTACTGGGACTCATACCTGGACCATATTAGTTTCTAAACCTTTTCAGGAAATGGGGGAGTGCTTATCAAGTGTACCATGGACCTTGCTGGCAGATGAACACTGCTTTTCAGCATCTCTGCTAATGGCCCTGAGATAATCTAACATACAATGTAGCTGTAGTATGACATTTCTGCCCTGATTATACTTCTGAAGTCCTGCATAGATTCAAGATGGACTACATTTGCCATACTATGCCTGTGAATTAGTGTTGTCATTATTAACTAGAAATATGAAATAGGTTCCTACAATGAATTTGCCAAAATTTAGTTTCACCTTTACAAATTGAAAAAATGATTTGAAAATCCTGATTTTCAAAAACAGATTATTCTTAAATATCAAGACTATATTTTCTTTCTGTGAACAATTTCACAAATCTTTCGTTTAGAATCTTTGACTCTGAAAATACAAAATTTAACAGTTGTGCAAAATAAAGGTGATGGATTTTTTTAAAGATAAAATGGCATGAAATGCCTTTTATCTAGTCTGGTTCTGCTGCAAATTAACAAGATCAATAGACCTGACTTTTTATTATGGAAGGTTAATTTATAAATATTTTGTAATATTTTTGTAAATATTTTTTTTTAAGAGTCATTTCAAATTATTTGCACCAGAGGTTGCAGAACTATGAATTAAGAATCCCTTTTTTTTTTTTTTTAGGTATACCTCTATTTCTCAACAAATAGTTGTCAAATGCATAATTTTCCATATAAAGCTTGAGACTGTGAAAACAGCATCGTTGTAGTTTAACCCCAGTAGCCAGTTTAGCTCCCACTCACTCACTTCATCTCAGCAGGAAGGAAAAGAGAATCAGAAAGGCAAAAGAGAGAAAACTTGTAGGTTGGGATGAAGACAAATAGATAAAGTCAAAGCTGCATGCAAAAGCAAAGGAAAACAAGGAATTCATTTGCAGGCACGTTTGACGTTACCTTCTAGAACTTCAGAAGACATTTCATCAAGTCTGTAGCGATACAATTTAATGTATGGGGTGCCCTAGTCTCAACACCAAGTTTCATAATTTACCTCATTTGCCCACATTTCTCCACTCTTTGATAGCATCAGTAGTGGTTTTACTACATCCTTGTTTACTGTTCAGTATGATGGGAAAATCCTTCTACCAACATCTCTTGCGAATACAAGCTAAATATTCAGAAATGTCATGTGTATATGTATATTTATGTTTATGTGTATGATCTTTTTCATGCTTATACATGTGTAAATACAGATGGTATGTATGCCCGTGTGTATAAATATATGAATGTAAACACATGCATCTCCGCATCACCTTTAAAAACAACTAGATTTTTTATTTCAGTGCTCCAAAATGAATCCTAAGCCTACAGAAGAACTGAAATGTTCTTAAGTTGTTTAGAAATTCTTTCTTGCTTCTAAATTTAAAACTGGGCTTTTGGGGCACGGGCTGTACTTTCTCTGGGGGTGTAATTGTCATGTACATATTAATATATGCAAATAAAATTGGAGTTTCAACAGCCACTATTCCTCCAAAGGTTACATTCTCTAATTAGAGCCAAGCAATTAGCTGTAAAAAGTTTTTTTTTTTTTTTTTTCCTCCAAAAGACTTGCTTTTCCTTAACGGTGAAATTCTATCTCAGCCATTCTTTTTTGTTTCAAGTTATGAAATAATTACAACTGTACGTTCATTTCATCTTGCCCACTAATTACCCCCTTTTAACACAGATCATTTCAAATCATGCCTCTTTGAGATTTTCTAGCTGTCTAATATGTACATCAGTATAGGTGTGATGTTAGAGCAAATTGAACTGTTCTCTGGCATTCTGACACCTTAAATCCCATGTTGCTGACTGATATGACTAGGGGACCAGCAATAACTAAGTCTCCAGGCTTAATCTTTCTTTTTTCCTTTTACAAAAATAAAGTAAAATAAAAATAAAATCTCAGTTTGATGTAGGAATAGTATGACCCACTGATTGCACTCAAATCTGGGTGAATAGATGAACTCTTTTCCTCCTCTAATATGAGAGCTTAAAATTTAAAA
The DNA here is from genome assembly GCA_013396635.1 of Penelope pileata. Classification (NCBI taxonomy): domain Eukaryota; kingdom Metazoa; phylum Chordata; class Aves; order Galliformes; family Cracidae; genus Penelope; species Penelope pileata. The sequence continues at coordinate 383,474 of WBMW01005927.1, forward strand.
TAAATTGCATTTAACCTTAACATGACTTTTTTATTCCTTCTTCTAAATGGAAGAATCAACAATGATCAAATGAAAAAGGTCAGAGAGAGAACAGCAAAGCGATTCATGTAACTTTGAATGATTCATTGTACACGATCATTTTTGTCATAAAAAAAAGAGTAAACAAATCAACGTAACATGCCTCTCAGTTCTTTGTTTGAAGCAAGAACCCACATTCACAACATGTAACTGGAGGGAAAAAAAAGTCTGATCACCCAGACTTTCTCTGCAGCCAACAGGGAGATACAGGCAGCTCCAGAGGGTAAGTCATCACCTCCAAGATACATTCTTCCCTCCAGTGTGCTGTTCTCTCTTTCTTCACTGATTATTTGGGGAGCTTAGAGTCAGCAGGTTTGTAATGTAGATCTCTCAGTTAAGTGTCTACAAATACTAAAAGTCCAAGCAAAAGAACAGAAATGAATTCCCTGTGTGCCACCTTAGCAGACAAAAATAGTTACAAGTTCTCCATTTGCAGAAAACAGTGGATTATAGATAGGGATTTAATTCTACTATCTCAGTTCATTGGTGTCTGGTACACAGAATGTTCACCCTGCAATCTGTTCCCCATTTCCAGATAGTGTAAAGAGATACAATACCTATCCAAGTGAGACAGAGAAAAAAGGAGTTGAAAAGGCCCCCCAAAAAATGCATCAAGGCTGAAATAATAAAGGTGTGGCATATATAGGCCAAAAGTCAAGGACATATCAGGTTGCTTTTGCCCAGAAAGAGTACCCAGACATTCAGAGTGATATGAAGTAGCAGCAACAGGAAGCAATCTCACCAAGCCAGAAAGAGCTGGAAACCCTTGGGGAATAGAAAGGCAGAGTGTTTCTTTAAAAAATGTCTCTTTACTTCGATAAAGTGACGCTCAGGAAGGTTGGGAGGAGAATTTTACAATTTGCATTTTTTTTTTTTAACATTTTTCCTTAGATAGAGGGAAAAAGAAGAAAATGAAGCAAAGAATACAAAATCCAGCCTGTTCTTTTAATTTAGACATGTCCCTTGCTTAGGGCTATGCTTTAAGGTACAGTTTTAGCCCATATTGATGATGACAACCATTTTAAGCTTATTCCAACTTTTGGTGTATTGGTACATCTATACATATACATACATACTATACATGGTAACAACTGTATTCTTCCTTAGAAATGCAAAGAAGTGTGCACTGTAAGCACCATCAAGCACTCATCACCCCATACGGCAACAAAAGTGGCATCCTCAATCAAGATCATGGACTCACCTCCCTGTCCACCTATAAAGGGATATAGGCTCTGCCTTGTGTCAGTGTTTCACAACCTAAAGCCTCTCCTCATTGCGACCTACTTGTGGTGGACTGATTTCATCTTAGCATTGCACGGTCATCTATTAGTATAAACAGAGGTCCAAGATGCAAATAGGGGAATAAAACTGCCTCTCTGCAAGATCGTTCTTTGGCAAAGTTATAAGCTATTTCCCCCAAGCAGATGATTCCACAAGTGAGGCTGTAACCATTTCTTTATGAAGATACTCATTTACTTGTCAGTAATCTACATTGAATGGACAAGCAGCTTTAGCTGTGGCTGTTGAATTGTTTTGTGGGCTACCGTGTACTTTGACATCTCCCTGTTATGTAGGAATATTTTTGTCCCCAGCAAAAAGAACACACAAGTAATGTCTGTCTAAATGTAGTCAGACAATTCTAAAAGCTGGGAGCTGAAGCATCTGTATGAAGCAACGGCTCCTAACTTTCCTGGACCAAGAACCATCAGGCAGTCATGGTACCAATGCTCTGCCACTTGGCAATTTCTTTTCTTTTGCAAGAGATAGCAGATCCCGATCCTAATACTGTCTATCAGCGTACTCAGTCTCTAATTTGTGACATAAAGCTATAAACATCCCACCTTCTTACGATTCTAAATCATTACTCTTCAGCTTGCTGCAGAGGAAACCACTCACAGTCCCCAAAACTACGTTGTGTCAACCATGAACCTGCTGATTCTGGCTGGGGGCAGGGACTGGATTACACAGCCTCTTGAGATATCTCCCAGCCTTGTTTTCTATACCTTTACGAGTGGAGCAGCAGGAGATGGGTTCGTTCAGTTAAACCACAAGGGACTTTCCCTCATCAGGTTTCTGTGGAGCCAAGGTGCAGTGCAAAGATGTCATCCCTTTGGGTAATGCACAGGGGGCAGGGACAAGGCAAACACCATCTGCTCTTTCTCCTTGGCACTGTGTCTTCACAGACTCTGGGAGGTGCATCCGTACCTCCATGTGGAGTTAAATCAAGATCTCACTCATCAAAGATATTGTAATAGTCGGCCAGAAATCTAATATAAATGTCAAGCAGTTGTTCTCTGAAATATCATAGATGTTGTTTGCCATATTGCTGCCTTTACCCTTCTCATGTGAATTTAGTTAGAACTGGTGAAAAAGTGCTCCAAAAGAACATGGGAAAAAGCTGAATTGACGAAATGAAACTTTCTTCAAGAACATGACAATTTTGTCAAAATTTCCAAGGAAAAGTATTCAAACATTTGGTATTATTGGAAAGGGAAAAAAAAAGTCAAGGTCCTTAATTTTCAATTTACCATGTATATAGATTATATCATGCAAGCACACATAGAAGAAATGCAATGTAAATGCCAAAACAGTAGGTTAATATCAAAAGTTTAGAAGTTCTCTAAAGAAAATATTTTAAAATGTATTTTTATTAAAAAAAAAGCCAGTAAATTTCAAAATCTCAGAATCTCAGAATTTCTTGCACAATAAAAAATACAAATTTTGTCCAGAAAGTGGTGAATGTCAATATATCACATTGGCATCCTGTGGAGGTAAAGACATCACTTTGAAGGGCACCTACGTTTTTCTCAGCTAGAGAAATAATTCTGTAACTTTCTGAATTTCTTCACATCTAGGCCCTGGATACATAAAATGAGACTTCAGATACAAACCCTCTGTTTGTCTATTCAAGGGAATAACTGACACATCTTGGTAGACGGTACACTATTGCAGTGGTTCTCAGATTATTTAAACAGTTCAGAAGTTTAATTCCACTTTTGTGCAAGCTCAAAGATGATCCAAAAGATGCACTTTGATACCACATTCCATGAGGCAGCAGAACCGGCAGATGTTTTCAGATCGCCAGTTTACCAACTCAGACACATACTTCATATAGATACTTTCTGTTGAAAAAAGTGAAGGTGTCCATCTTACAATATTTAAACCTAATGGCTAGAGTCCGGACACACATGGGAAAGGGGGCTATCTTCCTTCTCAAGGACACAAATTCACTTGCTGTTTATTCACAAGAGAAGCCCTAGCATCTGGCAGACTCAAGCTGCTGCTGCCTTGGCTCATTTTGTGTTTCAGATGGTGACTTTTTCAAACTACAGATTTTTTTTCCCTTTTTTTTTTTTTTTGGTTTAAGTGTAGAAACTTAAAGATCTCTTAGTGAGTTCTCATTGAAGAATAGCAACATGCATGACTGACCTCAAGACATGAAAGGAATACTACATCCAATACAGTATTATACAAAATATAAGCATAAACACTCCTACACAGCTTAAAAAGAAGAGATCACCCTCTTTCAAAATACTGAAAAGCAAAACTCTCTGGAGATGATTACTAACTGTAAAAGAGCATACTTAACTCCATCTCTATCTAGCTGATGAGCTCTGAAGACCAACAAAATTTGAGATGCACCTGCACAGTCAACCAGCTCCTTACCAAGAGACAATTTTATGCCTGAGGTGCACAATTTTCCCCAGTGAACTTCAAAGTTCCCCAGGGAACATTAATATATAGGACATGGTTATAGAGTGTTCTGCATGCTTGGTACTGACAAGGCAGATGTCCATGCTGAACTGAACTCAGCTGTTCTCCAGACACCTTCAGCTGTTGCCTTTTCTGCCCATGCTGCCTGTACTGATGTAGGAAAAGCACTGAATTGATGGCATGATTCAAATGAAACTTAACATTATAGTAGTTCAGAGTGCATCACCTTTTGTGGTGGGTGCCTTCGGAGCAGTGAGGCTGTTTCTCCAGTCATGCTGCTCATATTCTGTGATACTGAAAACTTCAGTAGAGTTCTTCTCCTCATTTACATTATATTGTAGGAGTTTAAAGCCTCTTTGAAGAAGTGAGGCTACTGAAAGGATTTGGAAGATGAGAGAATGGACAATAGAGTATATCAGCCCTTTCATTCTTTAGATTTGAAGGGCATGTGAGATCAGTATTCAGGAGAGCCAAAATACAGTCACAGTTTTTGGATGCATTCATTTATGAGTTACAAAACACAGACAAGTCAATACCTCCCCCCTCTCATGCTATATAGTAGACAGACTTCAGGGCTCTGATATTAAATGGGGATAAATTATCTTCGTTTCTCTGACACCAATGAAGCTTTGACAGTTTACAGAAGCTGTTCACAGATGTCAGTCGTTTACAAACGCTGCTATTGTAAGCCAAATTTTAACGGATGACCTATTGATTAAAGGCTTATGTGTTTCTACTGTCCTGCTCCTAATCCCTCTATCAAAACTATTTTGAAGAAAGCACTTTTTGAAGCATGCAGCATTAGTTCTCAGTGAAAAGAAAGCCAAGTCTTTATAAAGAAGCTTTTAGAGATCTAGTAAAGATTTCTTTTTCAGCAATTTTACTTGATTAAACTTCTTTGGTTCTTACCAAAACATAAGTTACAGTAGATCCTGGCAACAATGTTGAAGGCTAGCTTGGAAATTGTGTCAGATCTTTGATTGGCAACCTCCTGAACTGGTTACGTTACCATTAAATTAGTGGATACATCTTTGTGTCTGCAGGAGATGTTTTGTTCCTCTTGATGTTGCGTGTTTTGGGACCCCTGCTGAGGCATTCTGTCCCATTTTATTGTTTACAGTTTACGTGTTGCTACTGGGCTGTCAGTTGGAAGCACAGGGTGGGTTAGACTCCATTGTCATGTAAATGACATCCATATTTACATATTACCCCAGACTAATATTCATTGTGATGTCTCAATAAGGGTGTCTTTGATGGATAATAATTTTTCCAAGACTACAGTCTTCTTTGAAAGTGCAAATTAAAAAGAAGCCCCATTAATAGGATTTCAATAGTCTTTAAATGCTGTCAACTGTTCAACTGCATTGTGGTGTATAAAGGGTCAGGTTCTGCCATCCAGGCTTACGTTGGTGATTAGTGATTGTTCCACTAATAACCTACTCATAAATTAAAATCTACTACTCAGAACAAACCCAAGTGTTAGACTCTGATATTACTTAACAAACACTGGAGAAGTACGGAGAATTGTGATGATTTTTTTAAAATTATTATAAATATATAATTTAAGAAATAACAATTGATGCATGTAGTAGCTCACAAACAGTTCCATTAATAAATTATCTTCAGTGCAATATACTATAAAAGACAGGATATTTGATCTTCATAAAGGAAGTTTGATGAAAAGATGATATTCAGTGATCTCAACACCAGTGAAATGCCAGTTCTCATCCTCCAAGTGAGCTTGGGGATGTAGATCCTCTACCTAAAATATCTCTTTTTAGGGACTTCTTTCAGGATCAGGAAGCACCAGAAACGCTTTAGGAGACATACAACGTTTATTGAAGGTCTCTAGTTGCACCAGAGACTCTACCTTTCATCCAGACTGTATCTGATGGAAGTTCTCACTTTCATTTCCTTCTTTTAACCAGAGTTTCTCCAGTGACCTTGCAGCTCTTTTTAACAAGGCTTCCACACCTACTTAAGAGAGTTAGTCAAGCTTCCAAGCAAAGAGCTATTTTAACTTTGTTTGTGCTCCCAGCCACAGTGCATGAATAAGATTGTCATAGTTTTCCTGAAAAAATGTCTGCTGATACTGTCCAGTCAATTCAATACTGTCTGGATCAACGGGTGGAGGCCAGCTGTATGAGCTTTAACAAGACCGAGTGCTGGGTCTTGCACTTTGGTCACAACAACCCCATGCATTGCTGCAGGCTTGGGGAAGATTGGCTGGAAAGCTGTGCAGTGGAAAAGGATCTGGGGGTATTAGCTGACAGCCAGCTAAACATGAACCAGCAGTGTGCTCAACTGGCCAAGAAGGCCAATGCATACTGGATTGTATCAGAAATAGGGCAGCCAGCAGGAGCAGGGAGGTGATTGTCCCCCTGTACTCAGCTCTGGTGAGGCCACACCTCAAGTGTTGTGTTCAGTTTCGGGCCTCTAACTACAAAAAAGACATCAAGGCCCTGGAGCATGTCTAGAGCAGGGAAACAAAGCCGGTGAAATGTCTGAAGCACAAGTCTTATGAGGAGTGGTTGAGGGAACTGGGATTATTTTGTCTGGAGTAGAGCAGGCTCAGAGGAGACCTTATTTCTCTCTAAAACTTCCTGAAAGGAGGTTATAGCAAGGTGGGAATCAGCCTCTTCTCCTGGATAACTAGTGATAGGATGAGAAGAAATGGCCTCAAGTTGCATCAGAGGAGGTTCAGGTTGAATATTAGGAAAAATTCCTTCTCCAAAAGAGTGGTAATACGTTGGAATGGGGCTGCCCAGGGATGGTGTCACCGCCCCTGGAGGTGTTCAAGAAAAGGGTAGCTGTGGTACTGAGGGACATGGTTTAGTGGGTACGATGGTGATGGGTTGTTGGTTGGACTAGATGATTTTAGTAAGTTTTTTCAACATTAATGATTCTATGATTCTATGATCCTGTGATTCTATTAAATGTGACAGATGGAAATTCCATCTAAAAAAAGTTATAATGTGTGAAGGGAGGACATCTCTAATGGTATACCCTTGAGATGTACAGAGTTAACACTTCTCAGACTGAATTAAAAGTCTGAAATGTATATATTTATATCTGATCTAATGACTCTAAATTCTGACTATAAGCAAAAGAGAAGAAAAGTTATTTCTAAGGTGCGATTAATTTTCCTCCAATGTTAAAATCCAGAATAAACTATCTCTAAAATATTTCTCTTTCTTGTGTGCTTGTTTTCTGTTCATCTATCAAGAGATCCTAAGGACACGTGCACAAATGTAATTGTCTACACTGTAGATGTGTCTAAGAGAGACGGAAATCTGATATATCTATAATACCCGACATTTAGCCTGGCAGTGTTCTTTCTACTTATAATCATGACTTCTAAATTTCTTACTCGGAGCCAGAGCCTTTGCAGATCTCTTCTGCAAATATAGATCTTTCTCAGATATAATGTAAGAGTTCACAATATATGTTTTTTAAAGTCGTCAGGATCTCCAACTTGTTGGAAATCACTTCTTTTAAAGAAGTCCTATGTCAAAATAACCCTGTCCAGCTGAATTACTAGCATTTATAAAAATCCAAATCATATTAGCTTTTCAAAACAGAAGTCCTAATTTATATGTATGTGGGATAGTGTGGATTCTTTCCTTTTAAGAAGCTAAGCATCCCATCTAACACCTAACCTAAACAATTAGCATCACTCTTTAGCATCACACCAGAGGTTCATTTTACCTATATCAGGATCAGACAAATTCTTTTCTTGTAATATTCATCCTTCTCCTCTGATAAGAAGCTTAACTTTTACATAGCTCATTTCTCTATTTAATTAATTAATTGATGTTAACTAAAAAAAAAAATAACTGATGTTAACTAAAAAAAGTAACTAATGCTTATCAATGTACGTTATAATATACATAGAATATGTGTGTTATAATATAAGTAGAATTGTACGCTTAACTGAATGTCTGTCCTGGTCAAGGGGTAATCCCTATTTCTTTGCCCTTTTCTCCTAAGAAATCCTAGAAATTAATTGTTATCTAAGAGAACCATATTGTAGTTCTTGAGAGTAAAGTGGGAGGCATTGCACTGCCTCTAGCCTGGCCATTACAAAATACAGATTTCTCTGAGAGGATTAAGGATGTGTTATATGCCCTTTTCCCCACATAGCAGCAATTGATTGCCCACTGGACAAAATCTTGCCCTTGCAGAAGAAAGAGGTGAAATTATTCTGGATTTTAGCAGCATGAAGATTTCAACTCTACTCATTAGTTGTTCAGTGGTAAAATGAGAATACGGGAGCAGTGAATTCTCGGTATTCAGAACAAGTGAAAAAAAAAAACAAGCAAAACACACAGTCTTTGATACAGTTTTATCAATTACTATGATAACTTATTATTTTCCTTGGCTTCATTAATCTATTACTAATTTGAGTAGGTTCCAGGCTTGCTCTCTCTCATTCCCAATTAACCCAGTGGCAATTATCACTGGCTTTTAGTCTTTAATATCTAAGAACTCTCTTTTACCTCTTGAAAGAAGCTTTTGAAATCTGAAAATGCCAAACCAGCTAATGTTTTATTTAAGCACAGAAAATGAACTTTGGGTTATTCCCCTTGCCATAGGTTAACTAATTATTTATGAAAAAGGGAAAAAGAGAAAGAGAGGAAGAAAAAAGGAGAGAGAGAGAGAGAAAAAGAAAGCAAGAAAAGCAAAATTAATATCCAAAACAATCTTAATTGTGCACCCACCCTAACTTGTACATTAAAAGGTCGTGTCTTTTGTTTAGACATTCTATGTACCCTCAATAGTTGCCGCTGTTAATTTCAAACAGCATAGCTACATCTATATTGATACATATGTTCTATAAAGTTTAACATTCTCTGACTCTGTGTTTGGTCGACATGCTCTGACCATGTCTCTAGCACTGAAGCAAAACAATGTGGTTGGATGTAAACTGCTTGCTGGGAACAGTTCTTCATCTTTTATAATCCCTAGTACTCTTGGGAATTTCCCAGTTTGGTGCCAGTTGGTCCAAGTCAAAATTGTTCCAGGGTATGTGCTAAAAATTGATCATGTTACAGCATTGGTTCCCAAGTGCCTACACTGTTTAATTACTTGCAAAGTCATAACTGATGTATCTAATGCCAGCGTAAGAGTAAACTTAGAATTTGGCCTGATTTCTCTGAGGACATCAGTGAAATTCTCATTGTCTTGGTCAGCTGGGGCCAGATCCAACATTTCTTACTATAACAGAATAGTTATACCCCATAGACAATTTGACTGAAGCAAAAGATATATTTTTGGTCTAAGCCTTGATCCATAATGGCCCAGAGTCTGCAGAGGGAAGTGACAGGGAGAGTGAGAAATGGGAAGTTCAGTGTTTTATACACATTGTAGCCAAAACGTCACTTACAGACCTAAGCTCTGCAAAGAAGGAGCAGAAATGTAGAGTGAAGAACCTTTGAGGGATATAGGGGAATTTCCATTGCCTTATGGCTGACACCATGGCATGAATCATAAGCAAGAGATTATTTGTCTCATAGAAAGTGCATACTGTTTTATTATTCTACTTTATTTAATATGGCAACAAAGTAATGCAGTCTGGATAACCGGAATGATCTCTACCTCCCCTACTGTCACACCAACTACACTTGTTGATATAACAATCTAACCTATATCTGTTGAAAACATTAGTGTCTTCAGTTATTTACAGTCACATTGAGATTACTACCCTCAAAATCCTGCTGCCATAAGGATTAGTGTCTGTGTCACAGCAAAGAGTTAAATGAACTTAAAAAGCATCTTTGTCATGATTTAGGTGGAGGACAGCTTACATTACACTGAAGCAGGTAGAGAGTATTCTCATGGTTCTTTTCTATAGAGAATTAAACTCCAGTTAGGATGACAAGCAGCCTATAGGTGACAAGGTTTAAAATCTCACTTATTATCCATAAATGAACACAGGTCTAGGATCTGATGAGATCCTGTGTTACCTATTAGGTTTTGAGATTTCCTTCTCGAGGATCATAACCATCGTAATTTAGTTCCAGGAAAAAATTGAATCAAAATAGAAGAGTGTATCACAGGAGTGCATCACAACTTTAAAGGAAAAATAAGCATACCTTTTTCTGACTTTACCTTTTCAACATCTCCACTACAGTGAATGATACACAAAGTGTTATAGAAATCAACAGAATACAATTTTAGAAAAAGACAGTGAAATACCTCAAGCAAAGTAGTTGTTGCAACAGAAAGAAATCCATGATAATAATGTGTTTTACTCAAGTCATTCAGTGGGAATGCATTCAGACTATATGATGAAAAGAAGACTGAACGTTTCTTTTGGTGACAAGCTGTCAGTCATCTCTGATGAAGGGAATGTGACTGAAGTGTCTAGAAGTCTTTAACTATATTCTTTTCATAAGAAAAGAGAAACAAGGAAAGGGATCCATGGTCTATTTTTTGGGCAGAGGAACAGTAGTTTGCATTTTGTACTGTTTTCTTGACAGCACGTCCTTGAGGACTTATTTCGTTAGTTTAAATTACAGCCACTTCTGTCAATTTTAGTGCTGGTTGGCTGTGGGCCATCTAGAAGCCCTTAAATACCAGGAAGGAGTGAGGACACAAGCTAAAATGTATTTTAAGCCTCAAATAAGCACTCTACAGCAAGCATTTTCTCAGTTCCTTCTAGGTCATATTAAGTAGTTATAACTGGTGTACCAACACGTAATAGGTTGGGTCTCGTCACCTTGCAGTCTAATTATTTATGGCTCCTTAAAAGAGCAGCAATTCATAGCTGCTGGGAAAAGGCCAATATACTGTTTTTTAGAATAAGCTTAAATGGCAGTTTCAAAACTTACATTGAATTTTGGCTTAGCACACAAGTTCTTTCTTTGAGAACAGTGTTGTCAAGGAATATTGTTCAAAATAATTGTTTGAAAGAAAAGAATCAATTATTTTTTTCTTCTTTTTAGGTCTGACATGCATCTTGGGAAACAGCTCTGTTAACTATCCATGTCATGGGAACAGAGGGACGATTAGAAAGCCAAGTGAAGCTCTTCAGAGAAAGTTTCAAAGTAATATGTTCCCTCCCTAGAGTGGATCTCTGAATCAGAGTCCCCTTCCTGTGCTTCTCCCACTAACTAGGGCTAAACTGTACTTCAGACTCAGAGAGCTACAGAACCATGTGGACACCTGTAGACATGCTACAGGCATCCTGCAGGCAGCAATCCACAACATTAGATCTGGGTCAGACAGCATGCTCTGCCTGACGTGGCTTCCTGCCTCACACCCTCAGGCAAACCTCTGAAATTTCTTCTCTCCCAGGACTTCAAGCACCTGAACCAGGTGAAGTATGGTGAGAGGAAAGAGAAAGATCATCTGATGCTACAAAGTTGCAAATAAGGAAGTATGCATTAAAGGACATACCTGGAGGACAAGGTCCCGTAAGCCTATACCCCCTCTTAACTTGTATCCTCTCAAGTGGTGTCTTCTGACTTCAGTGCCTGACCACCAGTTGAGCCAACTGCCATCTAACACACCAGCCATGGAGCAGAGAAGACACGACAGAACTGTGATGCAATCAAACAGAAAACGTGCATCAAGAAACAATCATAGGTATGACACTTTGGTAGTTTGAAAATAGCCAGAGTAGAAACAAATATCAGAAGATTAGTGACGCTTCCAGCTGAATCTCTTCTTCCTCTGTAACAAACAATCTTGTCAAATGAAAGCATAGTGTGAGATTATATCAAGTTCAATTTTCAACTTCTTTCCAGAAGAAAATAGACCTTTAAAAACATTTTTTCTTTCTTACTTTAACCATCTGGGAAATACATATTATAATTATTTCTTTATAATTATGAAGAGAATTAAAATTATTTCTTCAGATGAAATTCACTCTTCCAGTCAGTTAACTATGAACACACATAAACATACATATATACAGACATACATGCTTTCTAATATTGTCAATTTTGCATCCTAAAAGATTAAATGACACATTTTGATGTTTCCATTTCAGTACTGTATACACTTACATATATATATACATGTTTTTAATATTGATATCAAATAGAAAATTTCAATGACTCAGAATATACTGTCCTGCATAATTCACATTTTATGCACTATTTTTGTTATTTCTATTCCAGAATGTCTTAATAACATAATCCTAGATGTTGATCAACATGAATGGAAAAAAAAAAATCCCTTTTTGTTTCTTTGTTTTTTGAGTATCCCACTATGGAAGAAATGGTCACTATTATCACATTGGTGGATGAGGGAAGAGTAACTGATGTTCCCTACTTGGATTCATGCAAAACATTTGACACTGTTCCACATTGCATTATTGTCTCTAAAATGAAGAGACATGGATTTGGCAGATGAATCACTTAGCGGACAAGGTGGATAAGGCTGGATGGTCACACTCTGTCAACGGTTTGACGTCCAAGAGGAGACCAGTGACTAGTGGTGATCCTCAGGGGTCTGTATTGGGACCAGTATTATTTAGTCAGTGACATTGACAGTGGGTTTGAGTGCACCCTCAGAAAGTTTACAGGTGACATCAAGTCGAGTGCTGGGGTCAGTAAGCTGGAGGGAGGGGATGCTATCCAGAAGGGCCTTGACAGGCTTGGTGAAAGGTCAAATGGAAGGTACAAGCCCAAGTACAAGGTCCTGCACTTGTGTTGAGGTAATCCCAAAGACAAATACAGGCTGGGTGAAGAGAGGACACAGAGCAGCCCTGAGGAGAACTTGGGGGGTAGTAGTGAATGAAAAACTGAACACAAGATGGCAACGTGCACTTGCAACTCAAAAAGCCAACCATATCCCGGGCTGCATGAAAGTAAGTGTAGCTAACAGGTCAAAGGAGATGGATGATTCTCCCTCTCTACTTTGCTCTTATAAGACTCAGTGTCAGTATTGCATCCAGCTCTGGTTCTCTCAACATTAGAAGGACATGGATATGTTACAGTGAGTCCAAAGGAGGATAATGATGATGAGATCTGCAGCACCTCTCCTATGAAGACAGATTGAGAGAGCTGGGGTTGTTCAGCCTGGAGATGAGAAGGTTCCAGGAAGATCTTACAGCGGCCTTCCATTACCTAAAGGGACTTACAGAAAAGCTGGAGAGGGACTCTTTGCCAAGGAGTGTAACGATAGAACAAGGGGTAACAATTTAAACTTAAAGAGGTTAGGTTTATATTAGATATTAGGAAGAGATTCTTCAATATGATGGTGGTGAGGCACTGGCACAGGTTGCCCAGAGAATCTGAGGATGCCCCATCCATGGAGGTCTTCACGGTCAGGTTGGATGAAGTTTTGGACAACCTGATCTAATGGGAAATGTCCCTGCCCATGGCAGGGTGATTGAAACTAGATGATCCATTATGATCCATCCATTATGGTTCATTTCAACATACACCAGTCTATGATTCTTTGACTCTATACACATCTATGCTGAAGGCACACTGTCACTTCTGGAAGAAAATCGCTAGCAGCCATGAAGCTATAATTCCTTTTTTCTCCTCTGGATGGCCATTCCTTCCCACCTCTGTACAACAGCCTGCTTTCTCCATATGTGCATTAGCACTAATGTTCATGGTGTTATGCTTAAAAAGGAAAGTTACCAATGTTTCTCCTTGGGATATATTTCTTCTTGCTTAAAGAACTAAATCCTTTCAGTAACAGTTGAAACAACAGTAAGGAAGAGAACATACAGGACAATGAAACCAGAAGAAAAGAAGGGGTGAGAATGGCAGAATTGGGACCATTCATGTCAGAAAGCAGTAAGGTACCATATTTGCTTTTTCATCTAAATGTACCCATTGAGATGCAGCAGGTGGAGGGTGGGGGCAAATTCTTGGCTAGATAGGTCTTTAAAAGAAAGATTGCCTAAGAATTAGAAAATCAAAGCTTTGGATGGAACTTTATTCTCAAAATGGTCCATTAGTTTTGGTAGAGCTATGTTAGTCCTAGGAATAATATAGTGCCAGAACTCATCCTCCATTCTTGAACTCAAATGTCCAAGTCTAGATGTATTCCAGTAGCCTAAATAAATTTTTGTATGCTTAAGGACTTACTCTATTTTTGCTTGCTGTTTGTGATTTTTTTTTTCCAATGCGATTATTAAGTGTTAATGGAATTATTTTGATGAATAATTTTCAGACGTTTGGTTGCTCACGAGCTGTTTGCTCCAACTATTTGATGTTTGTTATTCATGTATGATTAGCTATGCTATTCATGCATAATTCTTTCTGATTCTTCCTTCGAAGATTATTTTTTAAAAAGTAGACGGTGAATAATGTTATCTCTTACAAATGTCTGGAAGAATATTCTATTGTATCAACATTTGAGAGAACATTAGGAATCATGAATGACTACATAAATTCTCACTTTGTGTTCATATGAGCACACAAAAACCATGACTTCTTGTTCATTGTTTTTGTAGCTTCCAGGACCTTTATAGTTTCTTTCTTGATACCCGATGATGATGTATTTTAGCCTCTACAACAATCAAAACAGTAAAAAGAATTAAGAAAAAGACAGTTATCTTTTTTTTTAAGGTAACTATAAAACTTATTATGAAAATATCCACAGATTGGACTTTTTAATAATTGTACCACTATTTTAGGATGAGATTTGCTTTCTTTGAGTTATGAATAGTTTCTTAACTGGAATAGCTGATGCTTCTCTAGACATAAAGCATTGCTAATTAACTGTATTTTCCTGCACTATTTACTGTCCTTTGATTTTTCTTACGCTAAGACTTCTGTGAAGGGAAAAAAAGAAAATAATAAAAATATGCTTCAACCAAGTTTCTTTTTATTCCTCATGTTGCATTTTTCATTTCATGCTCTCACAATTCTCAGAGGAAAAAGCAGGTTTTGATAATACCATAATTAACCCTTGAAACAAGAGAGAATATACAAATGAGCTAATGGTTTAAACCCCATGAATTCTCCCCACTGATAGATCAATGCTACTTTGGTGGTATATTCATTGGACAATTACAAGGACTTTGCCAATGTTAAATGTGTGATCCCCATGAGACAAGGATGCATACAGTTGTTACCATTTCATGAAAGGGGAAAAGGAAGGTAAAATGAGTCCTTGTCAGTCAGCGGAGTGGGTGATTTCTGTTTAGGATTAGGAATTAGCAAAAAAATTTTCCTTTAATGGGAACCTGAAGGACTATAGAAAGATTCAGAAGCTATAAAAAATTGTCTTGTCCATATTCAAGAATCAATTTACCAATCTCTATCCGATTTATCAAGACCTAAACTGAAACCAAAGGACTTAAAGTTACTATTCCAGGAGCATATTCCCATTCTACTGCCTCTGGTAAAAGAACAGCAAGCTGCAGCCCAGGACTAATGCTGACAGTTAAAGTGGCAAATTCCTCAGTCATGGCAACTAAATTTGACAGGAATCATGAGTCAGAGTCTTTAACAAGTGTACTTTCCACATTCTCTGGAGAGAAACTAATGTCATCCTCCTACTTGCTACAGTTTGAACTCCTATCAGATTACCATCAACATTTGAAGTATTGGAGACTTTTAGGTAGTTTTTTTCCTTCTCTTGATTATCACTTCTATCAAACCACCACAGCTCCTACTTTACTTTTACTTTAAACAGTGGATATTCCTACAGGAAAGTCAGAAAAATTCTTATTTCTTACTTTTTTTTTAAATTTTCCCTTGATGGAACCATAGTCAAAAAGATCAGCAGAACTCAAGAAACAAAGAAACCCCCCAAAAATAAAAAGGCAAATAAAAAAAAAGACAAAGCTTTCAAAGCTTATTTTTTGAGTGATAAGCTCTCTTTGTACTCACTAATTGACTCTTATTGATTAAAACACAACTAAAACGTAAGTAAAACCCAGCTAAAGCTGCCCTCTCACCCTTGATTTGTAACAGAACAAAGCTCAAGTCAAAACTATGAGTCACCAAAATTGCCACCACCATTGAAGAGCTGTGTCTTATTAGTAGTATACCCTGGGAGACATCAGAAAGATCTGATGTCCAAGTAAGCTTTGAACCAAGACCGTGTCTTCCAGTTGCGATATACCAATAAAGAGCATTTTCATTGCTCTTTGCAACTTGTTCTGCGCACATTTCTGTTGATTTGTTCTTGCCTTGTGCTCTGCAATGTCTATGCCAGACAGCCAGCCTGGATTCACGCCAGAAATGTAATTCTCTGCCAAGTACTACAGAAAAGTCACCTATTGAGTAGAGCGTAAACAGGAAATATCATCATCTCTTCTTCTCTTAGAGAAAAGATAATAGGTTAAACGGTGACAAGTTGTATACACAGTACATCTCAGGGTACTTTTTGCAGCACACAGGCTAAGGTGAGCACATTGACACATAACACACAAAAAAGTAGAACATCCTTAAAAATCTAGAGGAAGGAAAGGGAAAACTCTCTGAAAATCAAGATCAGACTGGGACCAAAACTTAAAAAAGATGAAGAACACTTCAACATAAAGCGCAGTTGTGACAGCAAATCGGCTGTGCAGGGGAAAAAAGCAGAAAACTGATTCTGTGTGTTGTGCAGAGCAGGAGTTAAATGATGAAAAATCCTAATGAATAACCCCTGGAGGGGGGCTGTGTGGTAGTAAACCAGATTTGTGTAATCGGTTCTCATTTAAGTTCCGCTGCTAGTTTGAAGAAATTGAATGAATTACTGAGATTCCTAATGAGACAAGCCTGTTTTTCTTGAGATAATTGATATAGTAGCTCACAGTAAATAATAGTGACTTTAAATATTGCCAGTGCTAAATGCTATAAAGTTTAAAGTTTTTTCATCAGTCAGGAAAAAAGGCTGTAAGAGAGGGCAGACCTCTTTTTCTATGCATAAACAAACAGAAGAATTGATTGAATTCAGAACATCTGAGTTTTTTTAGGAAGAAAAAAAAAACATGTACTAGCTAAAAATATTCTCCCCTGAAAGTTCTGTAGATCCTACAGAATAAATGTTGTAAACAAACTTTGTTCCATGACTTTGAAGTCTTGCTAACCAGTTTCCCCCAACTTACAAAAATTAGACTATTTATAAAAGTGCATAAATTGTAATTTAAGTAAAAAGCCTTGAAATTTTTATCAAAAGCATTCAAATTAGTCTCTCCCCAGGTCAGCTAATGAGTTGTCATGAGCTGGCCTCTTACTGTAGTGCACCTCCTGCAGACTAAGACAGTGAACCATGTTTTCATCAAAGGAAATGCTCATTAGTAGAGCTTTCAGAAACTGATTTGATTATAGTTTCACTTGTTAAAGTGAAATATTTTCAGCTCATTAGGATGATTACGATTCAAGGTCATCTTTTGAAGCTAGTCCTGTCAATATAAGATAAATGGGCCCTCATCTTTTTCCCTTCTTTACGTCTGTGCTTTTTAAACTCTTCTGTGCAAAAGTTCCATAGCCATAATTAATTTTTAGTTCTTCTTTTACAAAGCTGCTTAAAAAAAAAAAAAAAAGAAGAAGAACAAAGATTTTGGCTACCAAAAAGGCATTGAAGAACTATTAAGAGGAGGAGGAGGCTATCTTGTTTTAGAGAAATCAGAGAAAATCCTTGAAAAGTTCAGCTTTTGAAATCCTGCTATTTTCTCCTTGACCTCTTCCAAAGTTTCTAAAAGGTACTTTGTACATATTTTTGCATGTATCTTTTAATCTCGAAAGTGTAGAATGAAACTAAAAAAATGCCCAAGAAGTACTAGTGGCTTATTAAATATCTTTTCTTTTATGGCACATGATAAAGTTAACACCTTTTAAAGTTTTTTTTTGCCTTTTTTTTTTGTTTTTTTTTTTTTTGTTTTTGGTCTTCCCCTTTATATTCAACACTTAATCTCTAAGTGGTTAAAGAGCCATTTAAACATAAAGGAAAATAGTGCTAACTTCTATCCACATACTGAGAAATGGTGCATTTACATAGAGCTTGCATCTTAAACCTAATTGGTCACATATCGCCTCATACATCAGCTTGAAAGATGAGGTCAGGAGGTCAGTTTTTGTGATGAATATATCAGACTTGAAAGCTGAATATTAAAATGGAAAATCAGGCCAAAAAGGGGGAAGTTTGAAAAGAAATAAAGCAGATTTGGTCTCTCCAGTAACAGGCAAGTGAATTAGAGAGAGAGACAGTTCCCCATGGTGACTGGGAAAGTGTCCCACCAGTCTGGATTATTGGTGCAGAGTGGGGTATGTATATGTGATTGCTGGGAATAGAGGCTGGGGAGGAGTGCAAAGTGAATTAATAGACTTCCAGATTAACCGTCAAATGATAAATGATTAATCATTTTGTCAACAAATTATTCACAATGAAGCCTTGCCTTTACACCAAAGCAGTACCAATTATACCAGTGTAATTGCATCAGGGCAACCTCCCTAGCCAGAGAACAGTAATAGGACTATTTATCCAATATAGTTTACTCCCAAAAGGGGAATGCTCTTATGCAGGATCTTTATACTAGCATTTCTATTTCCGCTCATAGACTTAAACTAACATCTTTTTGATTAAAATAAATAAATAAACTCCCTGATAAATTAATTAACTACATAAACACAGGTTATTTTGTCTTTTTATAATCCAGCTTGAACTCTTAAAATAACTTTTAGTATGAGCAAGTATAGAAGTCTGTTGCAGAATTCAAAATACTCCCTACACTTCATGATGAACAAATACCTTTCTCACTGCTTGCCCATCCTTAAGGAGTTCCTTCTAGATTGCAGTGCAAAAACATGTAGCTATGCAATTAGTGAACTAATGAAGATTGACATCTTAAAGATTTATATCTTCAGGTTGACTTCTTATGTCAAGTCTCTGACAAACTCATGGATCTGCCTAATATAACAGATCAATAAGTAACTGTTTCCTTCTTTGTTTGTTTATTTTGTTTTAGGGTTTGAGGGTTTTCTTTTCCTTTTTTCTTAATGGGGACATTGACAAGCAGATAAAGCTGGAATACAGTACCAGCTCCTGAGTAAGATGGTTAAATCTACCCAGAGGCTTATCTGCACAATATAGCTATTTTCAAAATTGATTAAGATGATCTTGGTTCTGTTTTACCAGTTGCTTGTCCTGTGACTTTTGATAAATCATTTTATGACTCTGTGTTTCAGATTTTTAATCACTACTACTATTCCAATTAAAAAAAAAAAAAGAAGAAAATCAACACTGAGTGGTGATTGTGTTACAATATTAATAGTAATTTACAGCTGAAGTATCCAAGCAAATCCATTTTCCTGGTTTTCAGCACAGTCAACGGAGAAAGACAGTCACTTCTTAAGATCAGTTCTTAAGAGAAAGAGCTATAGTGGGCAGAATATGTTCACCTGGGACTTTCTAACTTTTGTGTGTGATCAAAGCATTTTTCCAGGATAAGTTGATGGTTTTAACCTGAGATCTCTAAGAAAATTAAGAATTCGTCATTTTCTTTGGTAGTTTTTTCCAGTGATGAGCTGTTGACACTGTCTTAGATCTTCGTCTTTATTTGGTTGACTAACTGCCAGAAACTGCTTTATGTTTTGCTTTTCTCTACTGGGTTAAATAAAAGTGAAGTCACTGACAATTCAGGATCCCAAGATAACACTTTTCCAGAATTTTTCTGCCTTTGATGCCCCCAAAATTATTTAAGTCATTTAAACTATTGTCAGAGATTTTAAATGGTTTAGATTTTTTATGTACTCAGCAAGGCTTAGTCCAAGGTCAACACACCAGAGAAGAAGCATGGAGCTCCACAGATGGCGTTTACCACTTCTCTATGTTCATAAAGAGAAGAGGGAAACCTGAACTGGTATTAGGGAAATGGGACCAAACTTTTCCCTGCCAAGAGTCAAACTTTCCCCAGTAATAACAAAGAATGTAATAAGAGGCAACAGCCTGAGATTATAGCTTGGGAGATTCAGATTGGACATTATCTATATCAGGGCAGTATGACACCAGAATGAGTACCCAGAGCTGTAAAATCTCACTTTTGGAATGTTTTCAAGGCTTAGCTAGACAAAAACATGGCTGATTTGCTCTAATGTTGGTAACAGTCCTACTTCTGGTGAGAGGCTGGGTTAGATAACCTCCAGAGAGATCCCTTACAACCATCGTTTCTTCAACTTAGCTATCTTGCAGCAAGAAAATATTTTGTCCAAAATTTTCAAATTATTCAAAGACAAAGGAATTCAGACTTTCAGGAAACAGATGAATATTTTATATGCAGTGGGTAAATTGAGCTGTATATAGATAAATGAAGTATTTGGAGTCATTCTGTAGTAGTATCAGAGCCATGAACAGAACTTGAACTTGACTACTTTGCCTAATTTGTTGCATGGTGGGGACATGATGGGGGCAATAGAGAATTATTTATTATTTTTATTAGTACAATAAAAATCCCTCATTTGAAACTATTAAAACATAATAAAGTAAGTTGCTCTGATTTCTTTAAGCAGACAAGTCAAAAGTTGCCAGCTTCCATAAAGTTGTTCCCTTGTTTTAAGAGTCTGCATGAAACTGTTTATGTGGAACCCTGCAGGCTCACTCCAGGGGAATTTGGTTCAGACCTGTCAAAGACCAAGCAGTGAGGATGCTGGGGTGTATTTTTATTTCTTTTCTGTGCTAACATGGTGACACTGATTTCTAAGTAAAGAGGAAACCAACATTGGAATAAGTAATCATACAGTGTTTCATGCAATACTGGTTTGATTTTAGTAATTTACCAAGAAACACCTTTTCCTACAGCAAAATTGGGAAAGTTACGGCTGTAAATAAGGAAAGAATTAATTGATCACATAGTTTAGTTTAACCATCAGCAGAAATATGAAAGATGAATAGCTCAAAAAATGAAGGAGATAAAATAAATTGTAATATTGCAGATGCAAGGTAGTAGCTGACAGTCAGAATTTAATGGAAAAACAAATTAAAAAAAGGCTAAAACTAAAACTAGACATTTCATAATCATCAGTGGACAATGGAATTTCAATAGGTCTCACTATTGTCTAAATGATATGGCTTTGCTTTCATTTGTTAACTATCTAAAATGTTCCTTGAAAAGGAAGACTAGTAGACAAGTCATTTAAGACATTAATTCTACAGGATATGAAAAGTCTAAATTTTGTTCAGGGCTAACAGTCTCCAAGGAGGTGCCTGAGATTTTGCATACATCCAGAATGAAACCATGCTGAAGAGAAAGATTTCTGGTTGTTCTCTTTGATATACGCATTTTCTGCCAAGATTCAGTCTGTCTAGTTTTTAACATCTGTATCATAATTTCTCAAGTATAATATTCAATTACTCTCTTTTTCTAAAAATTTTATATACATCAGTGAGACAGCCCTAAAAGATACTTGCAAAATGCCTAACACCACGTAGCCCTGTCTTCAAAATTATCACGTATCTACAAGTCAATCTTTTGTGAGGCTCTTCAAGATGTCCCAGAATAAGCCTCTCTCATTTATCCAGAAAGGTTGTAGGATTCATCCTACCTGTTTGCGACCATCTAAGAGTTCATCTTTGATCTAAACCTGCCATCAAGTTTTGCCCTCTGGTCAATGGAAAAAAATTTGGCTCATCTCACCTTGAAAAGAAGCTTTGGAGATGTGCTGTGAACAACTTCCTTGGAAACATTTGGCTTCATGGACAACCAAGATAGCCTGACAACTCTTCCAGAGTTGTAAACCCTAGCTTCTTAAAAGGTAGAAGTCAAATTAAGTGAATTCCTTTTTGAATAGGGATCAAGTGAAAGCTGTCTGGAAACGCCACCACTGGGAAGTGAAATGAAGGAAAGACTATAAACCTTATTTTACTGTCCAGAAATGAAGAACCATGGGGGAGGGCATTTTCTTTGATTAAAGGCAGAGCATTTTTTCTACATTCCCATTCCCCAACATAGGATTTGAATTCAGAGCTTCCTGAGCTCACCAAATTTGCCTGGGAATGTCACAGAAACAGTTTTAACTAGGAGGAATGGGTCATATATTGCATAATGATCCTTCAGGATATGATACCCTGACCCAGTCCAAGAGCATGCTTCTAAAACTATGAACAACTTCAACAATTCTAGAACTTTTCCCATAATTCCTCATTTTTTTTTTGGAACTGTTGTCTCACCCTAAGCAGTGGAGAGCCTTGAACTTTGGATTTTCCCTCCCTCACTTGGCCCAAAACATCTTTCAATCTATCTACTTGCAGGGCACCACATGAAGCTCATCTATGTTCTCTGGTTTTTGCCTGAGGGGCTGGAGATAGGGAACATGTCTAGCTTATCCTAAGAGAGTCTATTTAAGGCAGACATTAGTCAGCATGTTTGCATTTTGTATTTAAATTATGTAAATGCGTTCAGAGGCTGTTTTATCGAGGCCTATCTGACAAACTTAAAAACAAGTAAATAAAAATAAGCAAAGCAGATTGGCATGAAAATGGAAAACCTGAATGAAAACAACTTTTCAGGGTTTGTATATGCACTGAAGACAAATCCATAAAACCAACAATTTGGGGCAAGATGAAGATCACAGACACCAGGCAGGATGAAAGCAGAGATTTCTTTTCTCATTTCTAAAGTGGTTTACTGAGCCATGAGCCTAAGGCACCCAGGAGTACAACAACCACAGGGAACATCCTCCCTCAAGGAAGCAGCAAGGAGAGTAAATGCTTTAACTGGTACCAAGGGCTTTTATATGCCTTACTTCTCAACAGAGATTTTTAGACATTGTTTTGTCTCCGTATCAGAAAACCACGAGAACATGTGTCATGGACTACAACACTGGAGATGTCGTGGTGGCGAGTTATAATGATTAAATTCAAGTTTCAGGAAAGTTTGAGGTGCCTCTCCCAGTGTTGGCTTTCGGCCTTGCTTCACCTGCCTGTAGCCAAACAGTGAAAAAATCATGACACAGGTGAAGGAAAATGTGATGGGGAGAATGACCTTGGTTTCCAAGAGGAGTCATTTGCCTCAAGCACCTAACATCAGATAACAATTTTGAATTTGAGAAGATCCAAGAATACATGAAAGTGATACTTGGGGCTAAAATAATGAGATTTGATTATTTCTTCCTCTCTCAAATGTTAAATAACTTTTTGACCAAACTAAAGCTATAACTGAAGAGTCTCATTTGATCAAAACTTCCACAAAGAAATTCTAAATCAGAAAATAGTTGGGTTTTATCAATTAAAAATTGGACATTTTAAATAAAGTTTATAAAATGTTAACCGAAGTCCTGTTTTTAAAAGAAAATTAGAAATAAGCATCTTATTGAAGAAATTGTTCCAGGAAAAGAGAATTGTATTCTAACCAGCTAAGTCCTTTTGTAGGGACAATTTCTTCAGAACTATGCCAACAATTTTAAGAAATCTAATTCTTAAGTGCATTTTTGAGACTCTTTGATATCTACTCCAGATACCCATTATATATTGACTTTATTTAATGATTTCAGTCTGAACGCAAAAAAATGCAAACAAATTAAAAGTAAAAATTTAAAAAAAAAAAACACAACAAAAACAAATCTAACAAATCTGTCCTTTTGACTTGTGGTCAGTCTCATAACAGCAACATTGAAGACTCTAGAGAAGATTTCATGAAGAAGCCCAGTTTTATTTTCTAAATGTATAGGAATTGTGCCTCACAGTATTTTGTCATCCTGAAAACTAGACAGCATGCAAAAAGGAATTGATGTAAGAATTAAGAATGGAAAAGGAATTTAATTTAAAATTTGTAACATATGATTTTGCAATCTATACATCACACAATAGAGAACAGATTGAGACAACCTTGTGCCTTTTAATTTTGAGGTTCATGGTTCACAGTTAGGAAAGACTAGTCCTCCTATCCTCTCCCCTCAACTCTAGTGAGAGGGTTGTGGTTTATTCCTTTTCAATGTTGCTCTCTCAGTGTGAGTATTTGCGTACATTTGCGTAAGACCATTCCAAGATCTGCTTGCTTTAGTTCACTGATTATATGCACTATGTCCCTAGCAGAATGACAGAATTTCTCCTATGAGCAATCTTGCACCTAACGTCTCCCTCTCCAAGCAACTTATATGAACTATATGCAGTGAACAATACCTGTTAAACAGGCATACCTGTTAAACAATATAATCAAGCAAAGAAGTCTATTACAGACTTCATCCTATTCTAAGTGTTCATTGTATTAATTACCTGAATATAGGGATAAGACTTGGTCAGCAGTGTCTGCATTTCATGACCTGGCTATAAGCAATCAGGTATAATAGAACTGAAGCTGAGCAAGGCAGATTTGAACTATGACCCTGCCAGTCATAGGTAGCAGAACTCTCTGTTGTCATCACTAAGTGTATTACTCACAAGCATAGGGCTCATGTATTTTCACATTCAGATTCAATGTTGGACAAGGAATCAAATCTATTTTTGTTTTAAGTATCTGGGACTACTTGAAAAGAACATATGGCTGCACTGATGGTTCTTGTGCTTTGAATGAAGGTAGAGTGCAGAGTCAGAACCTGAGCACCAGTGAAACAGAGTGAGCATCAACTGAAAGGTCAAAAGTAGCTTTTAGGAGTATTACTTCAAATTCAGTGTTATTATTGCAGTGGAACGTGAGAATGAGCCACTGATTTTAAAAAGTTCAAAAGCTGTAGTCAGGTTTTAAATGAAACTGTCCCATTTAACTTTGTCAAAAGCTAACAGTTACACAGTTTGCATTCTTTAAATCTCAAATTAAGCTGCCATAACGTTATGTTATGGAAAAGATCTTTGGATTTTAAGGTCAATGAGAATGGAATGTTGATTTTTCATATATATTACCCCTTCATGCCCTTTTGGGAAGTTCATCTTACAGATTGGCAGGAAATGCTTTGGAGTTTTTTAACTATATTTTTTCTTGTGTTGAAGTGGGATGAAATGTGTAAATGTCTACCAAATGTCATCTAACATAAATTCTAATTAAAAATAAGTTGTTATTTGAAATACTTCATATAAGTAATTTGAAAACAAAACAAAACTGTATTTGAAATTGTTAAATTAGTGTTTTCAGGAGAAAGGTCATTTGAAGATAGAAGTTCTGATAAAATATTTCGACAAATTCAATCCTTCTTTTTAAAATTTTGTTAAAATAGAAAAGTTATTAAGTCTATCTTCTCCAGTAATACTGGTTTTCACGAATTAGGACTTCCGCACAAAACATCATCAAATTTATTATTCCTCATTTAGTAGAAGATGAAGTTTATGTACTATTTTAAAAAGTGACATCTGAGGTATTAAAGTTGCACTTGTTGCCAGCAGCCAGTGCTTTATAAGAAGAAACTTACTGATGTCGGAAACTACACCTTTGAAAAGAAGAGTTTTGCTTCATATATCCCAAAATCAAGGCAAGTGTTAGAAGTTATCCAGAATGAAAGCAAGCTACATTTCCCTAATACTTTATAAACATCATACAACCAAGTCTAAAACATTTTTCCTGGTTCCTGCAGTCCATCTAGAAACTCCTCGCCTTACTTTGACACAATCTTGTAGTTTGAAGTAACTTAAAATCATTTCTGGGTGTAGGCAAGCCTGGAAATCTTAAATGTTAAAATTAGGTTATATAAGTCGTAAGTACAGTTTGTCTGACAAAATTTATGACAGTTTTTTGTTTGTTTGTTTGTGTGTTAGGGTCTCAAATATCACAATATTCTCTTTCAATATTGTCTGTACATTTCTTTCAATATCTTTGTCTCAAGGTCCAAAAGAGTGAAAAATTGAAAAGCAGAAAAGCAAAGCAACTTAATTAAATAAAATTTCTTTCAAATCTAACATATTTTCAGAGGGAGAAAAGTGAAAAAATGCTCAAATTCTGCTCCATTTATAACTTTTCTAGCATTTCTGCTTTGATATTTCTCAATCTGAGAAGACTTACATTTTTATCAAAACAGAATATTATTATTGACTCTTGTCACTTCTTTTGTTGTATTGCCCCACGTAAAGAATTTGATGCTACTAATTTTCTGAGAAGCTAAGAACAGGATAAATCTGTGTTAACAGGAATGTCAGGCTGTAATTTAGATAAGGATTTCAGCCTAGGGGAAAAAACAACAATAATAAAAACAACATCAAGACCAAACAAACAAAAAAAAAACAAACAGAAAACACTTGAAGAATTATATGACTGTTCTAAAAGTCTTGAATGACAGGAAAAACAATGAAATGGTTGTTCCTTGTCTCTCCCAATGCAAGGGGACATCAACTGTAATTGTCTGATTATAAGGTCAAAACAGAGAAATAAGGTATTTATTCACACTGTGGATAGTTAGGTTGTTCAACTCTACCACAGGATATCACAGAAGCTAAAAGTGTATTTAGGTTCCAAATCTACTGCACCAATTGAATCTGGATGTGGGAGAATTTCTGCACAACAACGGACATGTGAGCAATCCAGCAACGGTGGATATTGTACAAGTCTAAAACAGAGATGATTGGTATGAAAAACAACGCTGGGGTCCGTGTGAAGATCAAGCTTAGTTCCGTTGCACGAGTCGAAAACAAGGACAGAAGACAGCCAAAACAACAAGAACATCCTGAGAAAAGAACGGCTCCCGTGTGAACACAAGAACTGTTTTCTTAATAACATTTCATTTCCCAACAGCTGTTAATAACCAATTAGAATTAGACTGCTAACGTGTGTTTTACTGTCTTTAACCAATCACTAATAGCCGTGTGTCTCTGGTAAGATAGCAAATAGTTATAAAAGAATCTGTGTGAGCTCAATAAATTGGCATTCACTTGATCATATTGATCGTATAAGTGTTTGTTCGAGCCTTCGCGTCGCAACATCTGGACAAATTTAGGTTAAAAAACCCTCAAGGACAAGAATATGCCAGTTTGTTGTAACTGACCCAGAGCAGGGATTTGAAGTTTGAGTGTTCATGGATGGTTATCCTGTGCTGAGCTTTTCCTGATATTAAAGGGAAAAAAAGGATTATCTTTTTCCACCTATGATTTTATAAAACTGACAGTGGCTCTTGAATTTCTTTTTGCTCTTATCTTTGATCTTCAGCAAGAGCTTTGATCTACACTTTCTACCTTTTGATGTCACTGGTGTAAGAAAAAAAATGGCAAGATATTCAATATGTACAAATGGGCGTATCTCCTAAAAGGAGTTACAGATTGGTTTGTACAGCTGAGAATCTAGGTCACCACACAGAAACTGAGTTTGAAAGTGTGCAATCCAAATTCTTTAATTTTACCCTTTGATGAGAAACCAGTTGTCTTAGACAAATGTTTTTAGTTGAATCAGTTGCTGATGTATGTTAAACATCTAGTTTGGAATAAGATGAATCACATCTTAATTTTGAAGTTAAAATAGTTAGTCCAGTGAAGTAAGTCTGATGTATATTTGGCAGAATGAGTTCCCTTAAAGAGGACACAAAGTTGGATATAACTTTGTACATTTGAACCTTTATCAAATATGTACCTAATAATTGTTCAGTCTTTCTGGTCACACTTCATCTTACAGTGTTTGTTCTTCTTCAGGAAAGACAGTCAAAAAATATCCTTTGTAAATCAAAATGGGAAGAGAGAATTTGTTACCACAGTGCTACAGCATTAATCATTCAAAAAAAAAATAATTTCCTCCACCCGTAAAAATAAAAACAAAAACAAAAAAGGAGAAAGAGACAAGAAAGGTGGAAAAGTGTTGTATAAAAGTGTCTGTAAGTGTTTAGTAGAACAAGATAAAATGTTGATTCTGAGACTGAGAAAGAAGGGAAAAAAACTGGGTTGCAAAATCAGTTATAAGCTTGTAACTCAGCCCAGTTGAGTCAACAGATTAAATCTGTTTATTGCCTCTTGCAGAGGAGTTGCTTTGGCTGGTAAAGAGCCTCACATGCGGTGTTCTCATCAGGTCCATGTGGAATGCATTTTCTCACAGAGAGCTGGCGCGACCAGAGATTAAATGACAAGAAAATAACAGAATATTTTTACTTAAATTTATCTTCTTAAAAATACAACATATTCTAAAAAAATCATCTGTCATATCCTTGGATAGTAAATATCCAATCTCCTAGGTACTGCATAGACCTCCGATAATCCTCATATAAATTATGAAAAGTAAATAAAAGAAGTTGGCTTTTAACCAATAGGCATAACTCTACTGTTTCAAAGTTAATTCTCCAGTTTACAAACTGTGTGTGCAAGCAAATAGAAAGATAGATCATTACAACTACATTATTACAAAGTTAGGGCCATCCTGTGAGTTTTGGCTAAATCCTCTGCCAGATTCTGGGGCAAGTCAAATGCCACACTTGGTGATGCGCTTGATAGTAACAATAAAAGTGTTGGTAAGTAGAGATTAATCTGGTTTAAGATAGCCTTACTACTTTGATAAAAACTACATATTCTTTGAGACTGCATTAGATGTTAGCTTGGTCAGTTAAGCCATGTTTCTACTATATGCTGGATGGTTTAGTGAATTGCAAAGTTTTGGCTACATCCAAACCCTCCAAACTCTCCAAAATATGTGGACACATCCTAAAGGACTTTTGAAAATGAACATTGTCCAAACAAATTCCTAAACAACACCTATAGATTGTATGCTAGAGTGATAGTAAAACATAATAAAAATACACCAGAGATTTTCCGATAATGTAAAGGTGCAGATTAACAAATTTCAATGATGATGCTATCTGACACAACATACATGCACAACAAGGATCCTTGAATGCTGAATCTCTTTAATAATCAGATTTTGCTCTTTCCTTTTAGCATGCTTACATTTAGTCTTCAAGAGGATGAGTATATAGGGGTGTGCGATGATATAAAGTACCATTAAATTATATAGTTTGAGCTTAAGAATTACTTCATTGAGATATCAGGGCTCTTCCCTCAGAATTTATATACAACTGACACAAATAGCCATATTAAATTTCCAACCCAACTCATCAGGAAAAAGGAAGAAAGAAAGGAAGAAACCACCACCAACAAAAGCTTAACACTGCTATAATTTTTTGAAAAATACTTCAGAGTGAAAAAAAAAAAGGTTCTTTGCTTTATTGTACAACTGTTTATAATGCCAACTTGGAGACATATTACAAATTCAGGCATTCAGGGGGCTTTTCTAATCCTCAATTGCAGTTTGTCAGTGCTTCAGGAATATTCCCTTGCTCCAATTGTTCATCCTCAGCAGGAGCTGGATTAGTAACATCAGAGTCTGCAGATGCGTATTGTTCCCCATTAGTCTCAGCTTGAGCCTAGTGTGTTACGTCCTTTTCATCAGGAACCTCCAAGTCCAAGTCAGTGAACCAGGACTAATGATCCCAGCCTTCCTGGGAGACATCAGAGCCTGTGTATGCAACGTCCAGAGCCTTCACTTCTGCTGCTGTTAGTCATTTAATGTGCTTCTTAAGCTTCAGACCACTTACTCCCAATGCATAAGCTTCAGCCTCTTCACAATGTTTCCAAGAAAATGCACACTTGAATATCATTTTCCCTCCATCCCTTTGAATTTCTTTTATAGTTACATCTGGCAGGAAACAAGGAGAGGGAAAAAAAAAAAAAAATAAGAATCAATTTGCAAATGTTTAAATGTTGATTGTCAACATTTGCAAAATCAGTGGCTGAGGACCGCCAAGCAGGAATTACTTGCAAATCAATATTTGGCAGAAATGGAGGGAGAAGTAATACCTGAATGCATATGGATGATAAATATTTGAGGAAGATTGTTCAACTAAGCCTACTGAACAGTATCAGATGGAGAAGTACTTTATAAAGGTTACTTCTACCCTTTTTCTCCCTCTGTTTTCTTGCTAAACCTGTTGACCTTGCATAGATAGCGAATTTGTGTTTCCATCTCAACATGGTAAATAAAGTTTCCTTTAGAAACCCTCTTTTTTTTTTTTTTCTGTTCTGTACTTTAATATGAACATGTAAGACTTCCCCTGGCTGCCCTTCTTTTACAGTCAATTGCCTAAAAATGTTTTTTTTTTTCACGCTTTGCAATGCTAGACATATTTTTTAATGAAGGTTTAAAAAATTTCCTCCAAAGTTCTTCTGAAGCTTGCACACCATACTATTTCAGTGAAGTCTGTTTCTTGATTTGCCAGTCTGTTTACAATTCTTGTAATATAGTGTTAGAGCAGGAGAATTTCATTTTAATTGCCGTTGCTCCTAGCTATTTAAGCAATGTGCTGAACTGTCTATCATCAAACCTGGGCAGCCAGAACTACTTCTTACCATGAACTTGATATTATCTGGAGTCAAACTCTACTTAGAGCCTAGATAGCGATATTTGTACTATATGATGTTTGTACCACACTGAGGACTTCAGAAATCATTCTCTGTGAGCGCCCCAATTATATTTTTTATTCTAATTCTTTTTGGCTCAATAGAGACTATTAATATTATGAAATATGCTTTGGATATTAAAGATAGTCACTTGTGGCATTGTGAGAAGAACTGTAGGTCCAAATAAGGATCAAGATTTTCTTTTTAACTGAGTGCTAACAAATTCTATAAAAGGAGACTATCTTCCCGATCTGAAAAGACTGAGGTGAAAGAAAAGTTTGATAAAGACAATTATATGGGCAAAAAATCATTTGAATGGTTGGGCTCAGAAAGTAGAGATTAATGGGTCATACTCCACCTGGAAGCCTGTGACAAACAGGTAACAGGTTCTGTCCTGGGATCTGTCCTTTTTAATGGACCTGGATCCTGCAGAAGAAGATGGAGTAAGTTGTCAGATGGCAACAAACTGATGGGCCTAGTTTGGTATACTCCAGGACTAAGTCATCTTTCAGAGGGATTCAGACAGTTTGGAGGAGTGGGCCAGCAGGAACATGGTGACTTCTTTTTCTTATCATTCAAATCTATGGGCATATATGTATATAAAACCAGCCAGAGGAAGAGGAAATGGGACAGCAGTGATTGTTATTTGTACAAGAATATGCGCCTTCTGCTTGCATTCAGCGTCTCAAGGTGATGGCCCTTCACAGAGTCGTAAAACCTTAGAATATCCATAGTGGGAAGGGACCCACAAGAATCGTTGAGTCTAACTCTTGCCTCCACACAGGACTAGCTAAAAACTTAAACTATGTGTCTAAGAACATTGTACAAAAACTTCTTGATCTCTATCAAGCTTCAGATGAAAGAAGCCTCTGTTTACTAAGAGCATGCAATATCATATAGGTGACAGGATTAAAAGATGCTACCTTGGAAGGGAAAAATATTGCTGTATTTACAGTTATCCTAAGAACTTTAAAATTCTATCTACTTCAAAAATTATCACTGCCTCCATTTCTGTGTTTGATAGCAAATACATATTCAAATATTCTTTTTCCCATCAAAAATCAGATTTAAAATATCTTTGTATTTTCTCTCAAATTACATGGACAGAGATATACTTTCTATTTTGCAAATAGTCCTCTTAGCTTAGATACAGATTTTTATCCAGTATCTGAGGGTCTGGTCTTTTCTTTGCTTAAGTCTCACTCAAATAAACTGCTGAGTTTAAGGAAAGAAAAGGAAGGAACTACAAGGAAGTGTGGTGTTTTCTTTTTCCCCAACTGTTTTGTGGTTTACCTGAATATATCATTTTTATCTCTGCACCTTCATTGTATTGGCCTTCATTCCCAAGTTGTTCTGTATCAAAAAACCTGGTTGCTTATGTTAGAGAAATGATGATCTGGAACCAAAAATCTCATATCTCATTACTGCATGTTCCAATTAGGCCTACAATTTGTAGCCATTTTTTACAGGATTACCACACATAATGCCAGAAGTGTAATAATTTGGGCTCTGGATATTGTTCTCAGTAGAGTTGCACATTAGCTTAACATTATCTTTTTCTTCTTTTTTTCTTTTTTACGTTAATCATGTCATTTCATTCAATTGGTTCAATTGTACTACTGATTGCTAAAGTCAAACTTTTTTTATTTCTTCATCTCTGAGAGTTTTGACAGCACATAAACACAACAGACTTTCTGAATCTATCCTTCATTACATGCTTCTTGGTCACATCTAACTTGGTCCAGAACCCAACATCAAGCATGAGAAAGCTTCAATACTGAGACACATCTCTGTTAGTGAACAGAAAAGTGTCAGGGACTGTTTGCTCTGGTAAGTCAACCAACATGTCCCTGTTATTGGCGTGATATTAAACCCACTTACATTCAAAAAAAAGCCTCCTTCTATTTGAATGCAGACATCTAAGTTCATCCTGCCCATGGCACTCTGTTTGGAAGTAGAAGGCCATTAAGGTTCCTTCCATCACAAACCATTCTGTGATCCTATGATACTTAGCTACTTTTTGAGATGGCACTTTGATGTGTGCTGAATCCTACATAGGATCTGAGAATTGTTTCAGTGTGTGCTAGAGATCCTGGACAAAACCTGTGCAGCAAACATACCTGCAGTGCAACAGTATGGTCAAACTCCAGTTTGCTAGCACTGATTGAGCTCTTTTGCTCGGTCCTTAAAACTCTTCACTGAAGCCTTGACTGCTGGCTGTAGGACTTCATTATTTCTTTTACTGTCCTCTTAATTCTGGATAGTTTA
The DNA here is from genome assembly GCA_013396635.1 of Penelope pileata. NCBI lineage: Eukaryota > Metazoa > Chordata > Aves > Galliformes > Cracidae > Penelope > Penelope pileata. Next base: position 415,721 of record WBMW01005927.1, read on the forward strand.
ATCCACTGTTGATAGTTTAGTGTGGCAAATTCATGTACATATAAAATCTGGGGGTGATGGTGTGATGTACACAAGGATCCTTTTGGACCACAATACCTGATGATTCTCCAATATCCCCTGTTTAATTTAATTTTATTTTTCTCCAAAAAACAGTTTGAAATTCTTATGACTAAAGTTGATGTTTCTAGAATCTGCTTCCCAGGACTTGAAAACATTTCTGTCTAGTGAGCCAAGTTTTTTGCTGAGCTTTGCTACAATGGAAAGGCTGTGAAGTTCAACATCTCTGCATGTGATCTCTGAGTTCCTCCCCAGTACCTCCTTTCCCTTACTCTGTGTATAGTCTTTTTCCTCTTTAGGAAGCATTTGTGATGCAAATGCTACAGGCGTTTCTGGGTTATTTGGCATTATGTGAGAAATTGCCACTCCTGACCTCATACAGTGAAGCATCAGTAGTTTAACACATTGGCAGGGATGGGGAAAAAGTGCAGTAAAACCCTAGAGGATGCAAGTGTCTGTTTAGCCAACTTGAAAGCATCTTGACATTCTTTTGACCAATGCCACAATTTATTTTACTGTAATAGCTCTGTCACAAGACTAACTGTAGTAGACAGATTTGCTATGTATTTCCCTTGGTAGTTTATCATAGCCAGAGAGAATGTTAATTTCCATACCTTTTTCTTTGTACATGAGCTTGTGTAATACACAGTATCCAGCTGCCTCTCTGAAAGAAGAGTAAAATACCTTTGCAATCTGAAACTTGACTCCATCTGTAGATTTTCATAACCTCAGCCCTTATTTTTTTCTAGAGACTCAATGCCACCCCCAACAACTTAAAATCTTTATGATCTCTCCCTTCAGGAGATAAATGGGTTGCAATCCTCACCTTATGGAACTCAAGCATTGATGAAAGGAATGGATAATGGGAACACAGTGGGGAGTTATTTATTATAGAAATTATTCCCAACAGTTAAAGAGCACTTAGAGTTTCAATGAGTGAGCCTCTGCTCTCATATTCAATGTGTTAGTTCAGCAATTTACCTTACAACGTAACGACATTCTTGTTTACTGCTGATCCTCCAGCAACTGCAAAGATCCTTACAAAGGATAGCAGTACCATTCTCTCCATTTTATAGAGAATTTAAGGTCCAGAAATAACAAATAATTTGATCTAAGTCATCTGGTTAGTCTTGGAGCTGAATCCAGAAATCATGGGTCTTCATTCTTCACTTTTATATTTTTCCCATACAAAAATCCTTGTATGCTTGTACTAATGCTCAGATGTCCCACATGAGGATGTAACACAGCTAATGCTTAATTATAACAGACTTAGTGCATGCATAGTTTTGTGTTTATGCTCAAAATCAAACTTCTTCCGCAGGATCAAGCATAGATTTTCTGTTAAAAGTAAAGAAATATTAATTCTGTCAAAAGACTATATTCATGTCACACGAAATTTGTATCAGAGATGTAGTACATGAGGAAGGAATACAGGTGTCTACCAGCTCTCATTCTTATTTTCAATGATCATCTTTTTTACAATAATTGGGAGAGAATTTTAAGGCACAAATAGCAATTAGGTTTCCAATTCCCATTCAAGCTGTAGAAGTAAGAAAACTAAGTTCTTCTTGGGCTTTTCAAAACTTAGCCATTACTCTTAGCTTTTTAATGAGCTCTTTTGATTTAACAAAGAAGGCTAAAATGACTCTGCTGCCACATTCCAATGTCTTTCATATATTTTGAAAATATAAACCATTAAAAAAATTCAGTTATTAATTCTCATGTTATTTATTTTATTAAATATTATTTATGATTATTATTTATTATTAAAATAAATAATAATGAATCTTTCAGACTCATGGAAAAAACATAAGGATTAGAAATGCCCCATTCTCCACAGAAATATTTACTATAGTTTTATTTATAGTTAATTACAGTAAAATGAATAGCTCAAAACAAGATCCACAGAGGGCACTTTTGTTATCTGCCTCTCCAAAGGATTAGGCTTTTTCTGGTATTTCCCAAGAGTTCCCAACACAATTAAAAAATATTTGTAAGTCTTTTTGTTCGTTAGTTTGATTGTTTTTTCCACATGAAGACAAGAGAAAACAACTCTCCAGTAACCTAAATAGCACTGTGTTCTTTCAAAGGAGCTACATAGTCTGTTGGCCATCCTCTGGAAATTAGCCATGACTTACTTCCCAAATTAAAAAATCACTATCCTCTTCTCCTGGAACCTTTTCTTACATATTTGGTGGAAGGTATGGACCTGAAAGCTGTTGAACTGCTCATTATCTCCCAGGTGCCTGTATGTGGCACCATACAACAAGTATTTGATAGACCTATAAAAGGACCATGGTAGAGGAATTTAATATAGGATTTAAATCATGAATCAATCATTCAGTATATGTTACTAAGTAGATTTACCTGAGAGAATTTGTCTTTCACCACATATGATGCAGATAGGCATGATATCTCTATCAATAGCTGTACAATACCTTGGTCCTCTTAAATGAAAATCAGGGCAAGATTATTCTAGATGACATCAAAGAGGAATTGTATCTGTGAAAATTGCTGGTTTCTAGAAGTAGATATGCTTTAGTGATAAACAATTGACAATTTATTTGCATGTTTAATCTATACTATGTATTCAGAACATACACGTAAGGAGAATTTTTGATGCTTTGCTAGGGGGATAAAGAGAGAAATCAAAGAAGGCCATCCTTGAATTCTTTCAGGAAGTTCCGTAATGTTGCACCATATACCATGATTCAGATATATCTGTACCTTTGACATCTCTTTCAGCATTCTTGAAACTGATAGTCTTCATGCCCTGGCTTTTTTCACAACAGCTCCCCGTTTACCTAGCATCTAGAATTTGTCTCCATTCTCTTTCTCTCAGATACAATATGTATTTGAGACATAAGGAAACACAAGCCCACCTGGGTTTATCCCCTATTTTAGATTTTTCCTTGAACTTTTCTGTATCAAAAAAACCACAGTGAAGCTTGACACTTTCATCAAAAGAAATGATCTTTCATTTAGGCATTCAATGGCACAATCCCAGTGGTAAATTGAGAATAACAGATTTATTCACATACTGATTCACAGTCTTCTGTAAAGTTCAGCTATTTCCCAGGGTTTGCAGTTCAAGATAGGGTGAGATATTTGTAAATGTTTGATCTTTTCAATCAAATATGTTGGATAAGTCTTTTTTTTGCTCTAATTTTGTACATATTTTATGTAGTTGATACACAAACGTTATCTGTTTACTAAAACTTGGGATGCTATTGTCAGATTCTTGGGACAAGATAGATTTTTTGGGTAAGACTCATTTCACTTGGTGTTAGGTATCTGAAAAGTAGATGTCTATCCCTGTGTAAAGGTGTTTCAGTCACTTTGGGATTTCGTTACCATTAGTAAAAAATAAAATTAGAATTTTCTGGAATATAACTCATTGGACTTATCTCAAATACATTCTGCAGGGAAATAATCATACCCTAGGAGTGCCTTTTCTCACTGCTGACTGTAGAGAACTTTGGTGTCACTGAGCAGATATCTTCTTATGATCATTTTCCTCCGCACGTCTGTACAGGTCCATGTTCATGACTGAATAGTTCAGGTTTTTAAGCAATGACATTAATGTACTGATATTAAAACAGATTTTAATAAGTGGAATCCACTTCTAGTTTCATGTGTTTGAAAATTGAGCACTTAGCACTCTGATTAATAGAACAATAGAGAAATTTTCAGAAAGTAACTCAAGTCGTGTAACCATGTAGCTCACTATTTTTGTCCTGAGATTGATTGAATCAACTATGGGAGATTTTTCACCTAGTTTTTGTCACTGATTACAGAGGGGAAGCAGATGCACATTCTAGATACAACGTCTGGCAATAAGCTGCTGAAAGATGTAGAAAAGAATATTCTGCCTCAAATCCCACCCTAAAGCACCAGCCTAACACAAGAGGACTGAGCCTCTTGTTGGAGATGTCTGCTCTCCTTCCTCACTATGGAGACAATCTTCAGTAGGCTCTCAGGCTATGATTTATTGCACAAACAAGGCCAGGGCACAGATTTCTTGTCTGATCATCTGCACCATGAGGTTATCAGCACAACAATGGCACCAACCAGGGTTAGCACAGAACAGGGACCGTTCCCACAATGCAGGCTGGAGTCAGCTGACCTGTGTTGGAGGCTGAGGGTTTTGTTGTATTCAAGGATATGAGCCAGACCTTTCCAGCAGGACCCAGGAGAGCAATCCCTTGCCCATTTTGTTTGGTAGAATAGCTATAACCTTAAAGACCACGAGGTCAGAAGGACATGACCCAAAGACACTCACTGTATTATTCATTGTGTAAACCTAGAGGAAGGTCTGCCCCCAGCATGAAGAAAGAAACACCACAAGCCTGTATCACAGTCAAGGTATAAAGATACTGCCCCTAAATTTATTGTACAGCATCTTCTGGTTCCCTCAGCGCTTTGGGGAATAGGAAAGGGAGTGAGAGGCAGGAGGGGCAGGGAGGGAGCTCTGTATCAGAGCACTGCTGGCTCTCCTCCTCCTCACTGCCCACACTTCTGATGGCAGAAGCATTGATAGAAAGGCTTCTTTCCCACTAAGTTCATACATCTCTGCCCTGAGACGAGTGTCTGTACTCAGACTATAAGCATGCCCAATGAAGGGACTGGCTTTTGCAACCTACTTGCAAGTTTAAAGAAACAAGGCTTGGATTTAAGAAAGAAGCATAGGACATTCAAAATATCAATGCTGTGTTTTGAAAATATTTGGTTGGTAAATGTTCAGCTTTCAGCTCTTTTCCCTTCTTGCTCTTTTTCCTTTTTTTTTGCAACTCAAAAAGGAAGCCTGAGGAAGGGAAAATAAAGAGGACAGGGATACAAAACCTTAAAGAGCAGCTTAAAACAAACAAAAAAAGACATTTGCTTTTCTGAGAAGAGCAACAGCAATATTTCCTAGGAACAGAGAATTGGCTTATGAAATCATGATATTGGGAAAAAAAAAAGTCTAACTGTTTTTGCTAGTCTCATTATTCACTTGTAAACACAAGGAGCCTGACTGGTGAGATGTAAGGCAGAGATCAGACATGGAGACAAAGTTTGTGCTCTAAGGTTTATAATCAGAGTAAAAATTGTTTTCATTGTGATCCATAAATACTGAGTACTAGCAGCAAAAGAAAATTAAGAAGCGTAGATCAGAGACACATTTAATTAGAAGCATGAAGTCAGCCAGTGTCAGACCCCCTTTCTGCAAAATGCTCAGGCACATACTTAAAGTTCCAATGATCCACCAAGACTTAAATACTTTTTTGATTATGTATACATGCACTGGACATTTTCTCTTCTTGTCTGACCCAGCTCTTGGACTCAGCTCCAGAATTTCTAAGTTCCAGGTTTATGCTACAAATGTACATACATATCACTGACTTCCTCCTATCTTATTTTTCCAGCTTTTATATTGGCAAAGGAATAAGCAGCAAAAATAAGCAAGGAAGCAGATTCTGGTATTTAGTGTGAGCTCAGATATTGATGCTTAGACATCACTTCATAACTTTCAGCTTGGGAGGCCAAAAGTTTCTGGCAAGTGTTTGAGCTCATTTTTCACAGCAAAGGTGTTCTCTTAGTACACAGGAGAGAGTCTACAAGAATCTATTCCAATCACTGTTTGCCAACAACTACCTGGAAACAACAGGTAGTGAAAATACACTCTTTTTTAATTTAAAAATAGAAAGAACATCGGAGAGAAACATTGAAGAAACACCCTTAAAGTCTTCTAGAAAAAAAATTCTAAACATAAGTCCATAAGGTAGACTATCCATATGTCCACAGATGCATGATATAACTGTTCATGATTGATCAAATATTGCAAAAACATATAGATTTCTTGAAATTAGTGACATTTTTAGCAGCTAGTAGTACAGCAGCTATTCTCTTCTCTTTCGAATGCAAGCTAAATTTATTAGAGTTGTTTCTGATAATTATCTCTGCATTTTTAAGATAGATGAAATACAGATTCACAAGAGTTCCCACGACACTCTTACAATGTCTTACATCCTCTTGATGACTTAGTTAAAATCTCATGTAGGAGGATTCCTCTCATGATATAAGAATAGTCACCTCATTGCTGTCCTTCTTTTCTTCTCATAATACTCAATATTCACTTAAGCTTTGAAGTATTTTATGGTAATCCCCTCTCACTTAAAACCCTGAACCAAGACCTGCTTCACTAAAACAAACAAACAAATGAAAAGAACAACAAACCAAAACCCCAAAACAACAAACACGCAAGTAACAATAATTTTCAAAAAAAAACCACAGTCCCACACTAACAAACAGCCAAAACCTCGCCTCCATTGGTTAGCCTGGCTGACATATGCAACTAATTCTCGGAGAGGTTTTCTGGAAAACTGGTGACAAGATAGGTACTGTGGGCTAGCCCCGGGCAGTCAGCAGTGGCAGAATGCTTCACACAGCCTCACATGTAAAGTTTCCGAACTGACACAAAGCTTAATGGAAGTGAACCCTGACGACTGCGGCCAACCGACTGTAAGTGACATCCTGCGTGGCGTGCCTCTATGCATCCATCCTCCTTTCCTGCCCCTTCTGCCTCTCCTCCTTGAAGGTATAATGTCTCCTGTGGGAAGCCTTGATGCTAAAATGCCCTCGTACTCTTTGGCAGATGATTTGTTCTCTACCAGCTCCTGTGCAATCAGCTCAGCGTCCTCAGGATGGGAGTGAGCCGCAGATTTGCTTTTGGAAGGAATCAAGATAACAGAGCAAAGCATCAACAAAGAACACAGACTGTGACTGAAAGCATGCTTTGCTTTCTCTGAAATTATTAAAGTCTTAAAAGTCTGTTTGGGGAAGAAAATAGTGTCCCCAAAGCTGTGTGTCTAATAATCCTTCAACAAAACAAGTGTGTTTGTGTTTTATGTTTAAATCTATATTTTCAAATTCAACTGCTGACTTGAACTATCTTACTGCATCAATAAACAGCTTTGTGCTTAGTATTTCTGCATAGGCTCATTACTCACTTTTAAGGCAGTGAAATCAGCCTATTTGTATATAGCAAACATGGCTTTCACTGAAATGCTAATGGTCTACTTTACATCCATCACCTCTCCTTGGAGAGTTCAAAGCACTTTGCAATCACTAGGAATAGCAGTAGGTATGTAACTGAAGTCTCATTTTGTTAGGTCGTGCACAAATGCGGTGTGAACATGAACCATTGTCCTCAAAAATGCACGATGTGCACATAAGACAGGCTAATTTAACAAAGAATAGAAATATAGGAGTGCTAGTAAGGCTGATATCATGTAGGTGGTTGAATCGTGAATGAGCAGAACTTAGCTGTCATGATTGAAGCCCAAAATCTTTGCATCTAAACTGAAGCTTGCCCTAGCCTCACAATTCCTAGAACAAGAATATCTTTACTTCCATTTTATAAACAGTGAGGGTCGAGTCAAACAAGTAAAGATAATGTTTTCTGAGTGGGAACAAAATAAAACCAGGACTCCATGTACTCTGCTCTAATAGTATCTATATTAGGTAGATGAGCAATTTTTTTAGATATTCTAGCATCATAACATTGTCATGATCTCATTTTTCTTAGAGTAAATGTTCCTAGAGACATATAGTGTGGATGCAAACCTTAAATTTTAAAAATTATTGACACTTAATAGGATACGAAAAAGAAGCTTAAGATATAAACCCTAAAAGCTCTGAAACTTTGTGGAAAATAAATTGAATGCTATGATTTTTGGTGATTTTTAAATGCTTCAGTTTGACAATGTCAGTAGAACGGTGACCTGTTTTGAAGACGTGAAGGCCAAAGGTCCTTTGAAACCTGCTACACAGGTGAACTAAGGAGAATTCTTTTTCCCTCTGAGTGCAAGTGTTAGTGCAAATCTGACTTCACAACAAACTCAGGGGCAAAATAGTTATATATTTCTAACTCTATTCATAGACTAGACTGTGCTCTTAAGAGCAGAAAATAATTTATAATAGGAATATTATATTCCAATGATATATTGTCCTCTTGTGAGTTACTATAGTCTTGGTTCTATCATATTTATTCCTACAGTTATTTACAGAGGTAACAATGCTCTACAAGGTTGCTTTTGTCTCAGAAAAAAATATGAAATTCATGAAGACAACAAGACTTTGAATTCAGTGAAATGATCAATAGTTTATTATATGAATGAAATATTTAAGCAATGAATTTTTAACCTCCTTGGGATAAATGTAAAGAGATTGAGTGCCATTTTCATAAATAGTGCTCCTAGTTATGAAATTATTAGCAGAAATTGTCTCTGTAATTCAACTGTTTGGGGACAAAGAAAGCTATTGGGCAATGTGGACAGAAGATGGCAGAGGAGGAAATTGTTTTGGATCTACCTAGACAAATAAATATTTCTACCTCAAGTATTGAAGCTCTTAGGACCGGTACCTCTCTCCTGAATTTGGATTAGTGCTAATAAAAATATCCTGATTAAAAAAGAAATAGCATAAAAAGCATCTCATTTCAGGTAAATCAGCAAAGTCCTACTAAATTTTGCTTTCCTGACACACACCCTACATTTCCACACTAAAAAAAAATGCAGTGTTACTGCCAACTATATTTGATACTGCCATAATATTGGATCTGTGGTAGAATAGGGTTCCTCTCTTGTGTCTGTGAAGTAGGGATGGAAAGAAAACACTACATCCTGAGGGCAACTGCTATATAGCAAACACTTGAAAAGGATTTGTCTTTAGGAAAAAGATGGTAATTTCCTGTGAAATTGGTCAGTCTCAGGTGTTACAATGCATATGATGAACTCTTACTGCAAAGTACCTTTTGGAGGTACGCAAGCGAGCTCAGCAAAAGAATATGACCCAATTGGAATGGAGAACAGAGGGATGGATCAATGGAGTTCTTCAAAAACATGATGTTTATACGGACTTGCTTTCTTGCAATTTTGTTTTCCTTTAATTTAAAATGACAAGTTTAAACTATACTCCTAACCTTCAGTTAATTAATATAGATTTTATTCACACAAGAAATTTCTAGTCAGACCATTCTTCGCAAATTAATGGATGGAACCAAAGCAGTGACGTCTTTTCTCTGTCTTGAAAAAGCAACCTTATATAATAATGTCAGAATTTAGATAAACGTTTAGAAATCACGTCAGCACTGGAAAACTTAATTTTTGTTTATGTTTTTGAGGAGGATAATAACTATCTTACATCATAACATTTTTACTGGTTTAAACATCTGTTTTCTATCAGAAAACAATAATTAAATAGAAGTTCCTATATCCACTAACAGTAAAGGATTTTGGATACCTCAGACAGTGCTGGGTTTTGTTTCTACATGTAGTCGAAAATTATCATTTTCTTCTTTTGCAGAAAGAATACTGAGCAGCAAATGTGAAAACTATGTGAGTGACTGTGCAAATATGATTATTCCTACTCAAAGGGCTTTGGAGAGACAGTATAAGTGTTTTACTCAAGGCCACACAAATCAGTAGCAGAGACTGAAATTCAACTTGAGTCTGCTGAGTCCCATTCAGCTACCCAAACAAGACCACCTTTTCTAACTGATATTTTAGTTTCTCATCTGAGACTTCAAGTGTTTTGGGTGATAGCAATTGACCTCAAAAAAAACTGTAAGTTTTATGTGGAAATATTTTCTAGTCTAAACAGCTACATTAAATGAACCATTAAAAATTAAGCATTGAAATGAACTGACCTGAACAACAAACTAAAACTTGCCCGAGGCATCAAACAGGTTTCTATTTTTTTTCCTTTTATTTATGATGGGTGATGTGACAAAAGAATTCACTAAATTCTGAATACTAAATAAATTAGTCATAGCTCAAATGCCACTTCAATAATTTTCCAGGGAACAACCACCACAATAGCTTTTTCTTATTTTTGCCCCTTTGGCTCACCTGGTCTATCAATCAGATATCTCAAAATGGAGAAATTTGGGAGATAATAAAATGTAAAGATGCTAAATTCTAAATTTACCTAAAAACTTGATAATCTAAGATACAATTAGGTTAAGAACTAGCCACAAATGTCAGGAATTATACTCTATTGTGTCAATGTAAATAATCCTAAATCTTAGAAGCATCTCAAGCCAGGAGTTTCCTGAGTATACATATGACTGTCCTGTTTTGGAGGGTAAAAAAGCTGAATAGCATGAGAACTGTCAGATTATGACTGTTGAATTTGGGATCAGATCATAGCCCTGACGCTGTGTACTGCTAGATACATGGTCTCATTGCATTATTTGTTAGACAATGGTCCTAGTCTCAAGGCATATTGTCTTTGTGTAATATGATACATACCATAGACATATGGATACACACATAGATCTTTCCCTTCTTGCTTGTTTTTGTGACACTTTCTTCTGTGCCAGATTCCCCCAAATTTTCGCTCATGCAGCCAAACATAAAAGGATGTTCAGAAGCATTGAAGTTTCTGTGTATGCCCTAGGTTTCTTCAGCTGATGATCATTTCAGTAGAGTGGCTGAGGTGAGTCTTTGAGGTAGTGGTTGCTCAAGGGAGAGAAAGACAGATGGAAGACTAGAGGAAACAGATGGAGAAGAGGAAAATTAGAGCAGAAAGAAGAATGAGGAAGAAGAAGGAATAAAGAACAAAATGAGAGCAGATCCATCCTTTAGGGTACGGAATTTCTCACTGGTTAGAGATGAAGTAGTAATTAAGTAGAATTGCTGAAGAACTTGAATTAAATTTTAAAGGCCATATTCATCCCTTGATGATCTTCATAAGTTCTTCAGATATGGATTTACTGTAAAGATGTGTGATCCTTTCTAGCCGATGAGAAGGCAGCTTTGGGGATACCTCCAACCTTGGACCTCCTCATGAATCCACAGAAAACAGACATGGAGTAAAGCAAATAGAGTATCCAAGGTTTATATCTTGGCTTGCAAATCCTGGCTGGGATGCTAACTTGTAGATCTGAAGTTTTGACTACAAAGGGGCCCCTCTGATATTCCTCGTGCATATTTTAGAAAATTTTACCTATTTTCCTTACCTATCATCTACTTTGGTCTTCTTCCTTAGAATAAAACCAAAAGTAATTTTCTCACACAAAACAGAAAGTAGTTAGAGGAAAGATAAAAAGACAGTCTCATACATAGGTGAGTCATGTCTGATTATTTTGGAAAACCCTCTTTTTTAGTCTCTTCATAAGATTCTCAGTACTGTTTCTGTCCTTACAAAGCTTTTATCATGGTACTGAGTAGCTGGAGTGGTGTCTGCATCTCATTTGATCTGCAGCTGCTCAGTGTGGAGCATTGACTACAGCACTGTACACAAAGCCCTTCTAGAGCGATGTACATTAATGGTTTGTCTCCACCATGCAATGTTGTGAAGGTGAAACCACCCCATAATGGCAACATTACATGCTGTGCACCCAGCCTTACATCTCAATGCTTCACAATTGAAGGCAATGTTGGCTCTATCTAACTACTGCAGTGCTTTACAATGCAGCACCCTCACATTTCATTTAATTACTTCTAAACTTGCATCAAATAAAAGTGAATCACCACAAGAACATGTATGCTGTAGACAGCCCTGGGGCAGGCACAAATTTCTCTCTCTTCTGCTGACCAATTGAGAATCTTTCATAGGACTTTTGGAATGAAAGAATCATGGTCCTGGCTGCTCTGCATGTATGCAATGTGAAGAGGATGAAGGAAGAGAGTTGCTCCGTAAGGATCTCTTTGGTGAGCAAAAATACAGGCAGTAAGAAGAACTTCACGTATCTTTTAAGAAGCTTGTGGTAATTTTCAGGTTTTGACAGAGGGTTGACGTGCAGTTTATCAATTTGTTTTGCCTCATTGAGCATTCTTTCTTCGCACATGTTTTTCATAACCTAGGAAAAACAGATTGTTACGGAAAAAGGCCTCAAAACTCTTACAACTACACCATTTGTTTCATCTGGAAGGTCTCAGCATCTTCCTCATGTTGCTACTTCTCCAATAGCTTTCCAATCTTCTCTCTCCCAACCTCCCACCTCTCCAGCTCCTCAAGCTACTTTCTTCTTTGCCTGACTGGCCTTTATATCTAAACCTGGGGCAACTCTGCCCCAGGTCCACACCTTTTGGTCACAGGTGCAAGTGACTCCACAGGCCAGCCACGCCCCTCCACCATGTGCTCAATCATCAGTTCATGCTGTGATCAACTGTTTCCCTACACAGATCTATCTTCCACTGTCTTCCTCAGTTGTAATGTCCATTTTTATAAGGTGTTGTGAAGTCTCCTACCCTGGGAGTATTCAGAAGATTTATGGACATGGTTCTGGGTAACTTGCCTGGCTGTGACTGAGCAGAGGGCTGGGCAATATGGACCCAGAGGTCCCTTTCAATGTCAGTCATTCTATGATTTTGTGATTCTCAGCTTCACATTGCAATATTCACATGAAATCTTCTCTTTCCTCCCTGTCTCTTGGGCTGCATTACAGAGGGCACTTTCTGAAGAAAGAAAGATGTGCTCTGACGTATGGCAGGTAAGAAGTGATCCCAGCTTTCTTAGACTGACTCTGAGCTGCATATAACTTGCATAGGTAACTCTGCTGCCCGCTCCTTTTCTGCATTGTACAAAGGCAAAGGCAAGGGTAGACCCAGCAAGAGCTGCTTGTGGTCTGCAACTTTTGTGATGACTGCCTCATCTCCAGGTACATAAGTGGTTTCCAAGAGAATGAACAATCTTCGAGGTTTCCGTTCCAAAGCTGTAAACGTTCACACTCACTTCAGCCACCTCCCACAAACAAGCTGAGTCTCTAGACAGAAAAATTTGAAATCTTGGCAACTTTCTGTGAAGGAAAATAATCTTTAAGGAGCCTCAAAACTGCCCTTGGGCAAATCCTCTTTTCACAGTCATAATAATAATAATTAATGAAATTCCGCAGTATTCAGAAAAAAGCCAAAGCTTTTAGAAATTCTCCAGGCTGCCTTTTCCAATTATAAATTGCCACATCCAGTAACATCATCCTGATAAAGCAGAAGACAGATCTGTACAAGCAAGAGAGGATGCATCAAAAGTTGAGATAATATCAGCGCCTCTCCCTTAAGATATAAAAAGAACTGCATTTTTTTATTAGATTAACATAATAAAATAACCCCAAATATCCTTACCACTTCACCCAAACTAGTGCCAGGGAGATGGGTATTTGATTATTGGGTTCATATTACTGTTTGAGGATGAATGATTAACTCTTTCCTGTGAGAATACATCTAATATTTCAATCTGCCTAACTGCCTGATAAATGCTTGCTGACAGAAGCATTTTACAGAAAAGTTGTAGGAAAAGAAAAGAGAGAAAAGAAAAAAAAGAAAAGAAAAAGAACGACTCAAAGCACTGAAATTCAAAGTGTGAAGTGAGGTTTTTATTTTAACAAAATATTGTCTTGAGGTTTTAAAGGAAACCAAAACCTCTGCTCTCCAATGGTGGTCCTCAACCACTTCATTTCACAGGGTCATCTTAAAGGACTGCTGTGGGAAAGAAAACACCCACAGTTTTGTTATCATAACTGGAAAAGAGTTTTGTGGCACTGTAAATTTGATCTGTACAATATGTCATAAAATGCAAGATATCCTCACCTTCAAATTGCAGATTTAATTGGTTGGTTCATCTGATTTGACAAAATGAAAACGTAAGTGTCCATATTCGGTGGGATATAAAGTGTTGTATACGACCTTAGAGAGATTGCTTTTGACAACAGAATGGAGACATATTTAAGAACAGAAAAGATTAAGTTTGTAGAAGTTAAATGCTTAAACTGAAATCTTAAATTTCCGTGAAACATTTAGAATGTGATAGACTTTACTTTTCTATTTTGCTTTTACTGTAATCTCAGAATGTTAACCTGTGCAAGTAAAATGTCCTGTTCTCAATCTATTTTATTCATTTGCCGAGGTGTTCCAAGTGTAGTTTTTGTCTGGGGAATGTGTCCACAATGATTAGCCATATATTCCTCTTGTGATGAAGTTAGCAATTACTGCTCAAATTTCAGTACTGAAACTTGGAAATCAAAGAGGTTGATTTTTACAGCTAAAGAGAAAGTGAGATGGAAAAAAAAATAACACTCATCCTTTCTAGATTTTCAGTGACAATTCTTCTAGTTCTGTCTGTTAATTAATTCATCAGCATTTCCTGAGCATTTTACTATACTTCTTAGATTGTGCAAAGAATTTAGTAATCTTAAGATTATATACTATTATTCTTATTTAAGAGCCGGTTTTTCTCAAAAATTGATGTGAATGTGAATGCCTGCTAAACTTTACTTCTGCCTTTGGGCCAGCTGCCAGGTAATTCAAACCAGTTCAGTTTGTGTGGGTGTTTCTGCGGTCCCAGACCGCATCCACAATTTCTAGCACTGACAAAGTACCAGACTGAACAGCACTTGCTGGCCTCTGCACTATCTATACCATATTATTTCAGGGTATCCCCTCTTCTGCCCTTCAGATCAGAATTGCAACATAAAAAGTGCCCCTTTGGAGTGGCAAAAATTTTCTCACATGCAACCAACAATAGTTGGTTTTCTGCTTTCTCAAATAAATTGCCCCAGAAATACCTCTGTTTGTAGTCATCTGGGATTTGTCTTTAATCAGTGCAGAGAGAAAAGTATTTCCTGAGGGTAAATACGCTTTCCAGTGTTGGGTTGGACTGAATTGCCTTCTGCAATATGGACAGTCTCTTAGGATAGACTCCAAGTAAACCTACCCAAAAATGAGAAGAAATGTGTACCTAAATTGAGATAAGAGAAATGGTACTCCAGCAACATGAAAGTATCTGTCCTTTTGTACTACATTTTTATAAACATGACCATGGGTTTTTTTTTCTGACACGGCAAAAGAGGGTGGGTTCAGGTTTTTATTTCCTTCTTTTAAAAAGGAACTGTTTTCATGTACCACTGAAAATCAAGGAGAATAAAATGTTTGTTAGCAAGCCTGTCCTTTTTTCTGTTCTCTGCTCAGTGGAAAACCAAAGAAATAGCACTCCATCATAGCCTTGCACTCCAGACACTGATTTTTTGTCTGATACACAGGAAACTAGAAACAGTCCAGTTCACAAACACTTTTAAAAGCAGCGGAGGGTCCCCATCAATTGTAATATGAAATTTAAACATGTCCTTGTGTCCCAAAGTTAAAATATATCACCCTCAGCCTTGTAGAAATTTGCCTGTAGAGGAAAGATTTATAAATCATTCAATAACAGATGATGTTACAACTAAAGCAGTGGGAGTTTTGAAATACCTACATCAGATTAGGCTTGTGTTTATTTCAAAAAAAGCTCTGATCTACTTTGGATTTTGGCAGGCACAACATGAGCCCAACATGAACTATCGTAAATCAAAGTCTTTTTTGAAAGTCAGAGTTGGAATGTTTCCAACCTCAATTAAAAAACATTTGATGTCTTTTGGATTTCTATTTTTTATTTTTATTTTTTTCTTCTCACTAACTCTGCCCAGACCTGTCCATAACAAAGACCCCACCAGGAACTAATGAAATTGCAAATATTTTCCCGTTTCCTTTATTTGTGGGCTCCATTTGAATATGTTCTTCTCTGTGATACTACTTTTTAATAAACAAATTAGGAGAAAAATCATCCACAGCCAGGAACTTAAATTAGTCAAGATTAACATTTTATATGTGTTGAATAGTTTATGTCAGATATAAATGGCAACAGAAAGATAGAATTCGGGCAGCATTTGAAATTATGAAAGTTATTCAATGCAAGTTTTCATGCCTTTCCTCCCTCTTCCCTCTAAGATTCTGATAAACAAATTGCTACTGACTAATTCCTCTTCTGTCATGTGGTCTAAAACAAATTCAGTGGCAAAAGATTTGCCATTTGAAATTAAATAAACCCTGGTACACAGATATTTTTCATGATAAGTATAAAAGTCAGTGGAGGATGTATGAATGCCATCAATTTTGCATGCAAACACATTTACAAAGGGTAGTGGAGTTTTCTTTAAGCCTACTACTGTGGTTAGTCAAATTTGCCATGGAATCAACTCTTTTTTTTTTTTTTTTTTTTTTTTTTTTTTACAAATCTGAGTAGGACTCTGTTTATACAGTTTGCCAGTGGGCTAAAAACCTTTCACACCAAGAGCCAAACAAAATACAGTCTCTATAGGTAATAAATAAGCAAATGGACATACTTTGAGTCATTCCTTTATCTGGAAATTTGAAATCTCAGGGTGTTTGTTATCCTGCTATAATTAACTTCATGAACACAAAACCATGAAATCTGTAGATGAAAATTACTACCATAGTCCACAGTGTAGGACTGTGCCAAGACTGATTTTAAACCTTCGTGTATAATGATTCCCAGTAACGCTTAGTATTGCTTCCACCTGCATCACTGAGGAGATGGATGAAATTTCCAGTTTTTGTACCTTTAGTGCTTTGTGATTGAAATACAAAACGTGTTGCAGTGGTACACAACTCCATCAGCTACTAGGAAATGCTAGTCTGTAAAAAAATACTGCAGGATGACTCTTCTTCTTCAGTATACTCCTATGACCAAACAATGTTGTCCATAAAATAGTGAAGATCTCAGTCCTCGTTTCCATGTACTGGGTGATCTAGCACTCCTCAAAGTCCACTTTAATTTTTGGGAGTGATGACTGTGGGCAGCTTCTCTGACCTTCCAAAACAACAGGAAAAAATATGATTCTACATTGCACAAGTTGAAAAATTTTTACATTGGACTCCTAAGCTATTCCATCAATGAGAGCTATGCACATATCTGCCTCCAAGATCTTCCAGTTTGGCAAGCTTGCCCTCTTCAGCACAAATACAGACCAATGAGTGCCTCAAAAAGGAGCAAACCTGTCCACACAAATGACCTCACAGGGCTGTTGATTGTCCTTTTCAAGAACTGAGTGAAAAAAATGTTTGTACAAAATGCTACGTCCCTTTGCGAACAGTGAAAGTGCTAAGATCTTACCATACTGAAAATGCAGGTAGAATAGAATTTGTAGAAAGAAAGTCTGATCTTAATTTCATGATCTTTGCTCTCAGAAGAAAATGCATCACCTTTTGCTATACTGACATTGCCGAGTTGTTTCCAATGCCCTGGTTACTACAGCATATCTGACTGAGGTCACACTATCTGATTCTACGATCTTTGCAGGGGAAAGTACAATCCAAGAAAAGCAGAAGTTGTTTTTTTTTTTGGTTTGGTTTTTCTTTTTTTTTTTGCACTTTATAGGAAATAAATCTATGATCTTTGCAAGTTATGGATCTGCACAGAACTCTGAATAGGTCTGCATGGAAACTGGATATCTCCATATCAGTTAGCCCTTTTAGGTCTTTGTGGGCTTGTATTTTCTGAATGCAACATAACACATATCATTCAACAGTGAGTATGTTGTGAAATGCAGGAATATGGTGCTCAGAAGGATATAAGTCACATCACATTTGTTATTAAGGTACATACCAAAGCTTAACCTCTTGGTCTCGAAACTACATGGTGCCATGAAGATGGTTGAGAGCCTCAGTATAAAAACACTATACTTCCAGGAAAAAGTTGCAAAATAGAGTTCGAAAAAAGTACTTCAACTGCTCTTCAGTGCTCAGAAAATAGAAGATTGGTCAAGAATCTGTATCTCTGATCCAATGGATTTACTGTCAGAATGAGTATGAAGACAACGCTTTCACTGCATATCACCACACACTGATCAGTTTGCTTGCTAAATATCAATTAATTAAACCATGTGTGTATCAGTTTTAAACTTATGCTCTGTTGCAAGAGGGTTTTTTTGTAATGCTGTTCATATGCTGTTCTGCATATATGTTGCATGCTGTTCAATACGCTGATCATAATAACAGTTCTGTGCCTGTTTAAGGACAGAAGGAAGTTACTCAGCATTCCCATACTGTTAATATGAATCCTCCTTCACCTACTTTCCTTCCATTAAACCAAGATCTTATGTATGGAGTACAAGGAAAGGATGGAGGAAGCTGGACAGTATGATACGTGATTGGTTGGAAGCATTGATGTAGCTTATGAGTACCAAGTTGTTTACAGGGTTCCTCTAGGATACTGCTGTGATACCTCAGCTGCTAGTTCTTGACAGAATCTCAGAGGCATTAATGATGATCTGTCTATATATATACACACATATATAAAGCTAGAAGATAACATTTATCAGCACTGATTGGCTCCAGACTTAGATAAGGCATGTATGTTAGCAGTAAATTTGATGTGAGTGATATGTAACAGGTGATCTTTATTATTAGGTCTTTTCAGTACACTGGACACGGTGCATCTTCTTTGTAGTGGAAGGGAAAAGAGACTTTCGGGTAGTGATTATTTGTCCAGGCATTGTTTTATAGAGCAGCAAATTACACTTTAGAAGTGTGTTTCTCTAAGGTGACTGTAAGGGGAGAGTGGCTGAATAGCTCAGGAAAATATATTTGTATAGCAGATGCGTTTAATAAGATGAACCAGCTGTTGAGAGATGTAGCTGTGGAGTTACAGTATGCAGTAACCTTTTACTGGCTTTAAACTAAGAAAAGGTAGATTTAAAATAGATATAAGAAAGAAATTCTTCACTAGGAGAGGGATAAGGCACTGACACAGGCTGCCCAGAGATCTGTGGATGCCCCATCCCTGGAGGTGTTCAAGGTCAGGTTGGATGAGGCCCTGGGCAACCTGATAGGAGGTGTACTTTCCTAAGGCAGGAGGTTGGAACTAGATCGTCTTTAAGGTTCCTTTCAACCTAAAACATTGTATGATTCTATGATGATTCTGAATATGCTAGGGCTGTATGTTTAAACATGCCATGGCTGTCAAGTAACTGTATTGTGCAGTTGGAATTTTAATGGATTTTCATATATCCTAGCACTAAAAATGTTGGGCCCTCAACTGAGAAACATCCACATTCCCATTGTAAAAGTGATCCGGATCTCTTCTCACATTTACCAGGACACAGCAGATTGCAAAGCTATTTGTAGTGAGGGTTAAGCTAATGAACCCAGTGTGGTTCCCAAACCAAGATGTCTGTAACAGAGGACTTAGCCACACTGGCCTTCTGTATCTGATCTAATTGCATTGCTTACACACTAAATAACCATGGCAGAGTTGAAGTCAACTATGGTTTTGCACTGTCACCTATGTATCCAGGATTTTACATACACTTTTTAGCTGCATTTTCTTTTGGCTGGGTTATCTACATTAGATCATATTCAGGATGTCTCTGCTTGAAAATGTTTCCTTGATGCAATACAACACAAAGAAAAACCTCACAGTGAGCACTGAAGGCACATACTCCAGGCTACAAACTAGATGGCCTTGTCTGTGCAGCTGTGACCTCAGACTCTCAATGTGCTGTGTTTCAGCTACACTGCTGCAATGACAATCAGTATTTCCATAATCATTATTTCATAGGTGCAAAGCCTTAGCCAGTATCCGGTTGTACAACATGGTGTAGTGAACTAAGCAGATACCGCTTTAGAGAGCAAACAAGCAAGTCTTGAAATGCTAACAAGTGGCAGGATAGGCTTAATAATTACCTCCTACCTTTTCAGCAATTTAGGAAAACGGAATTTTGGTGTCTCAAGAAAGTAAACACAATAACAATAATGTTATCTGGAACAACTCCATGGCTCTCTTGTTTCTTTGGTTCAGTGAAAATGAGGAACACAGCAGTGACTGCGGGATGGAGTTGTATCCACTGGTCTGCAGAAACAGCTGCTCTGCAGCTCTCTTCCCCACACTGTATGCCCTGGCAGCACCAACAACGTGGTGCCTGCATTCACTGCACAGGCAGCAGGCAGGAACCAGCACATCACACTTAGTGAGAGTTCAGTAGATAAAGTACTCCAAGACAACGTCTGCCACTTTCTGCTGTTTCTGGATAACTGACTCCTTTGTTTTACTCAAGTGCTATCCGTGGCCTCTTTTATTTATTTTCTTATGTATATATTTGATAAGTTTATTCCACCTTACTTTATTGATTTACCTTACAGTTAAAGTTTTTGTTGGTTTCCTGTTTTGTTTTTACTCAGAAGTGAGATATGGAGTGAAATGCTAACTATCACTCAACACAACTGAAATGTACATGCTTATATATTTGATCCATATCTATCTCAGCATTTTGTTACTTGACTTGCCACTTTTTGTGACATTCAGCAAACATCTCAGTGAAGTGAATGTCACATAATTTCAGAATATATTCTTGGCTCTAAGAGTCCTGCAACACCTATGTCTTGTCATATCTCTGTCAAATTTCAGAGCAAGACACATTTCAGTGATAGGCCTTGCACAAAACCCTGAAGTGGAAGAAACTTACTGAAATTTTTCCAGTATTTCTTTCTGTTTGTTTTGTGATTTGAGGAAGAAAAAAGAAAAGTCAAAGAGAGATGTATGACTGAAGTTTTCCAAATGTTGTGGGGAAGTGAGACCCAGTTTCACGGCAAACTTTGCAAGCCTCAGTCTATGTTTCCATGTGTTGGATGTATGTTGTACCTTAAATCTCAGTGCTTAAACTGTTGCAAGAGACATGGGCAAATCTGTAGCACTGTCACAGAGTGGGAATTTCATGGCAGTTTCTGACTCAGGTCTGAAATCTGTGATTCTAGACATGTTCAGTAGTGTGCAGCACTCTTTACTTGCCTTTCATCATTAATTGCTTACCTTGATAAAGTAGGATTTCATTCCACATTGAGGTAGCTACATTTCAATGTCTCTAGCGTAGCAGTGCAGGTGTCTGTATTTCAGCAAGCTGCGTAAGCTCCCCTTGTAGCCAATGGAGACTTGATCAGCACAGCTTATAGGGAGGATTCATTTGACTTAACAGTGTTATCAAATGCCATATCAAACAAATTAAGATGTCCTGTGTGGCTTTTGGCTACCTTTCCAGCCTCAGTTAGATACTTGCACTGTTTCATCCAGTTGTGCGTGGGTGCTTTTGTGCCCTAGGGTGCTAAATTCCATTATTAGGAAAATGAATTCTCTTCCTATAGTTATTTAAGATTTATCTCAACATTAGCCATTCTGTGTCTCATTTATTGTCTCTTTCAATGATTTCCACAAACAAAATCTGAATTTAATTGTCCTGTGCTGTTTGCCAGAAGATAAGATACAGTATCTCCTTATCAACAAATCTTTAGCTCTTTACTCACGTGGACAAGCTCCTGTGAGCAAGTGTGAGAAAGATGGTAGCTGCAGAATCACAAATAACACATTAGCAGAACTCCTGAGGTTATACAGTTGAGTTATGCAATACCCTACTTTGAGGTTGTCATTTACACCTTTGCACAGTGGTTTCTTTCATGCTGTTTGCTTGATAGCTTTTTGGACCTATCTGTGATCTGCTGACCACTTTTGTTTAGTGTCACCAAGCAAGAAAAAAGCCATATCATTGACTTGCCCCTAGATATGTTCAAAGAAACCAATCTGAAGATTTGACAAATTGGCATCTACAACCATGCTCCTCGTTTGCACTTCTGTGGGAGCCTATACCTTAAGAGATGAATAATTTTAATGGAAGTCATTCAGAGCTCATTAGAACTCGTTAGATAGTCAGCTATTTTTATGGACTTTATTTCTGACTGTGTTGCAATCTTTACTGCATGAACCTCCACAGTTTTACTAATATAGGTAGGGAGACAGCAAATCAATGTTATGAAGACAAGATGTCAGGGATCATAGAATCATAGATCATAGAATAACCTACTTTGGAAAGGAACCACAAAGATCACCAGTCCAACCCCTGGCTCCACACAGCACCACCCAAAACCCTAACCCTGTGTCTGAGAGTGGTGTCCAAATGCTCCTTGAACTCCGGCAGCATGGGGCCGTGCCCGCTGCCCTGGGCAGCAGTGCCATGCCAACTGCCCTCTGGTGAAGGACCTTTCCCTGACCCTCACCTGACCCTCCCCTGACACAGCTCCATGCCGTTCCCTCTGACCCTGTTACTGTACCCAGAGAGCAGAGCTCAGCACTGCCCCTCCGCTCCCTGTAAGGGGCTACAGGCCGCCATGAGGCCTCCCCTCAGCCTCCTCTGCTCTGGGCCCAACAAATCAAGGGATCTCAAGCTGTTCCTCATATGTCTTGCCTCTAGACCCTTCCCCATATTTGTAGTCCTTCTTTCAATGCTCTCTAATAGTTTTACGTTCTTATACTGTGGCACCCTAAACTGCACACAGTGCTTGAGATGAAGCTGCACCAGCACTGACTAGAACAGGACAATCTCTTCCCTAGAGATTAATCAACATATAGTCTAGAGTATAAGATAACCCAGTTGACTTCTCTACCTCTCCTTTAAGTCTGAAGTTAAGGCTACCTCAAGTACTGGTTTATGTTGCTGTATGCTGGCTCTTTTTCATGCGTTATCACCTTATGCATTCTTCTGAGCCTCTTTCTGCCCTGTTTCACTTCTTCTTTTCACTATCTCTTTGCAGCATGTCAGCTATGTATCAGAAAATGCAAAAGCTGTGAGTAAAGCATTACAGCAAGAGAACACCAGACAAAAATTCCCATTTGTGAATACAAACCTTCTTAAATTGCCATTATATATTTTGATGATTTTTTAGCCTGTGGGTACTATCACTGTAATTTGCAGTGTATAAGTTTTAATAAGTCAATTATAAATGTAATGTATGCTGCAAATATCAGCACAGTAACAGCTTAATAAACAGGTTCTTTTTTAATCTCGTCCTCAAAACAGAGTTAATGTACCATTTCTCTAATTTATAATCAAAATGCAAAACAAAATTCAGCTTAACAGTTATAGTGGAGATGAGGTGCTCCATATCATTAACTTGAAGCACCTGAAGGCAAACTTGTTCTCTTATAACTGTGAAAGATTCTAGAAAATTATATTTGTATATGTGGATAATACACATATTTGTGTTTATATGCATGAATATATTATATACATACACTTTTATGTATATATTTAAATAGAGAAGATACGTATATACATATTCCTCTGGAGTATATGTTTTCTCAGTTTAAAAAAAGTTTATATCAGAATGATTGCAATGTCCACATTATTCCAGCAGAGAGAAGGCATTTTATACAATGTGTGTTGCAAACTTGTTTTTTTAATAAGGCACAGCAAAGCCTCGAGGAAACCATGCAGTGTCATCCTCATATAAAGATAATGATTACTATTTTTTTAACCCCCACAGCAGTAAAACGTATGTTCCTTAGATGCAGGCGAGTAGACCTAGCTGATTACAGATTTATAATTTATCTTCCTAAAGTGTTCAAATTCTCTATGTAGTCAACCAAGTGAGGCAGGTACCTCTGAAAGCCTGCGAATGGAAAAGGGAGAAATCTTAACAGTTGTCACTTAGTCTTCAAAGTCCTGTTCTGAAAGTCTAGGTCACCCCTTCAGTGGTAACTTGCACTTCTGCCTTGAGAAAGACCAGTTGCATGTCTGACGGCTAGGTAAATGGAGTAAAAACCTAATGGCAAGCCTGAATCCTTGACGACATTTTCTCTTTTAGAAAGTTAGTCATCTACTCTGTTTTATTCATTTAAGCTCTATCTATGGATACAGATAGATGATTATATTCAGAAGATAACTCATTTCTTTGTATCTTCAGAGAAATCTAAGAAACGAAGTTGCTTACAGTGTCTATCATTCTCCATTAATTATACCTGAGACTTCAGTGATTCATGTAAACTACATGCTTAAGTTTCAGGCTGCTAAATTAAGAGGAAATAACCCTCAGATACAGATATATTTTTATAAGATCTTTCCCGTATAAAGGAAAGAGGAATAATTACTTTTAAGGTACATTTCATCTATTTTGGGTGTCTACTTTATGATAAGATGAATAACAACTTTAAAAAGCACATTTCTGTCCTTTATAGGAGGGAGAGTCTAGAAAAGAGACTAAGACATGAATAGCTATACCCAATCTCACCTTAGGGGTGCAAATTTGTCACGTTCTCAGAATGCTTTTCTATGTCATTTGTCTTCTTCAGAACAATTTAGCTACCCAGACATGCGTCTTTTGGATATACATTAGTGATGTAAAAGCAAAGAGGCAAAGTAAAGGCATGCTAGTAGTCGACTGGCAATTGCTATGGAGCTTCAGGAAGCAATCCCTACCTCTGCTCTCCAGGAAATTTCTAAAATATAGCTGAGGAAATGTGTCCCTTTTGTCTGGAAGTATTTAGCTGACCATGATTTGGATTTGTAGATAGTTTTCCTTACGCTCTGCAAGGGAGAGGAGAGAATTTGAGGTTGCAGACAGGTCCAGAGTGAGCAGTGTCCTCATTTCAGAAGTCTGTCCATGAAAGCTGCCTGCAGTTTCTGTTTTCCATCAACTTTCTCCCATAGCATCTGAGAGGGATAAAGAACACTGGGATGTGTTTTTTTATTTTTTACTTTATCAAGGTAAGAGTAATGACCACAGTGAATGTGAGCAATTTCAGTGATTGAAATGCACAATTCTACATTAAATGGAGACATTTTCTGACCTACTCACATTTTTGGTTGATGCTAAATAAAAAGTATGCACAAGATACATGTTGACAGCCCCTGGCATTCTTAACCTGCATAGAAACAGATCAAATTGGTAACAGCAAGAAATAGCTGTGAATGGGGAATGGTTTAAGAAATTACAATGGCAGAGAAAAAGGAGCACTTCTGATCTCTTCTATAGCTTCTGAAAAGATATTTTAATATTTGCCTGGTTTTGCTACTTATTTACTTCTTTTTTAGTTTTCCACTAGTACTATTTGAGTGATCTGATCTTTTATGTGTCATCAGAACAAGGTATATTTCAAATACTATCTACACAAATAGAAGGAATATCCAACATTTATTACTCTGTAACTGTTTCTGAAGTCTTGTGCTAAATGGCAAAACACTTTGCAGGAAGTTTGGCCAGGAAAAAAGCAGCAGAAGAAAAAAAGCAAACAACTAAAATCTGGGCTAAAACTGAAAGCACCAGTCTCTTGGGAGTTTCTATGCCGTGTCAACTATTGCTCTTCTCCAGCACTTGAGATTCAAAGGGCTTGAATCCTATGTGACTTGGTCTTTTACTCCCTTCCCTGCCCTCTGCAGCAGAAACAAGCCCAGCTCCCCAGTCCTCAGTCTAGATCACTTATTTTGTTGTCAACTTCAGGACTTCCTTCTGTTTCCCTTATGCAGTTGAGATAACTTTATCCCTTACTCATGATGATTCCAATCTATTCCAACCAAAAAATAACTCAGACAAGCGAGCATGAGTACGCTGAGCCTCAGAACCTCCTTACATTTTTGTCTATTCCTCTCCTCTTAGATCACCTTAAGCCTACATGGAAACCTGGAGAACTTAATAAGAAATATCAGAGATAATGTTTTTCGACACTTGCAAAGCGTGCCTTGCCTTCCAGACAGGGTTTCTTCAGTCTGCCCTGTTCTAGATACGAAACCATCCTTCGCTCTGCCACTACCACTCATGCACAACAAGGGAGAAAGGGGCATTACACTGTACATTTTCTACTGCTGTGCCTTATCTCATTTACTCTTGCTACTGAAATACGCAACCTCTAATTAGCTCGTCCAGCTCCATTCCTTTTTTTTTTTTTTTTTTCCCCAAGATAGAAAAAAAAGAAAGTCATTTATTACTGGCCAAGATTCATTAAAACTTGTAACTAGTTTGTGTATTGAAACCAGATACAGACAGCATTTCTTCCCTTTCCCAACCTGTCACTGTGCGGTATATTCATGTGCGAGGCATCAATAATTATACAATGCATTACAAATGAGTTTTTAAAGCCAGGATGCAAATTAGGAATGTAAATGTGGCTTCCAAATTGGCTATGTAAATATGAAATATGATTCTTTCTAATAGAGTGGGAGTAAGCCCCAGCGGTATTGATCTTTTCCCTTTTCTGTCTGAAACCCCCCAGTTAAGCAGCAGTGTCTTTT